>JASKGM010008459.1:0-27031 GCA_034509205.1 Ceratonia siliqua | reverse complement strand
TTATTAATATTTTTAAGTGCTTATTAAAGAAAGCATATAATCCCACCCCCCCCCCCCCCCCCCCTTTTTAAGGTTATAAGTATTAATATGTTAACACTTAGAAATAACTCAGCAACAACCCAAAGTCTCTTTAAAATAGGAGAAAAGCAATAATACCACCAACTTATAGAACTATAATTCCTTATCCTACCGAAGATAGAAAGTAAGCAATTAAGATCCCAACGTGCAATCACTGACAGAAGCAAAGGAAGAGCATATTAATAATATTTAGATCTTTCACTACTAGTTTGGTCCATACACTGGGGGAGTCTTCTATATTCCAGTTAACAATGCCCACAGCCAGTGTTGTTGAAGGGGCATTTAATAAATAATGACAAGTAAAATTTCGTTCCATCTACAACAAACTGACAATATCATAAATCCCAATACTATCCAGTGAAACGGGAAGATCACTGATTCTGTGGCCACAAGACAGAAACACTGTTAACCAATTTGCATAACGTAATTAAAAAAAAAAAACAAATAGCACATTACGCTAGCATCCTCCTTTCTCCTCCCTTCATTGAAAAACGATGTGAAGTATTAATTTTTAAATAACGATGAAATTATTCCCTTTTTCCGCTAGCTTTCCTCCCTTTAAGACTCAATATCCCGAGCATTGATTGGGTTAAATAATAATATTCACTTTGGCAAGGCACAAATTCACCCAAACGATATTGGCATGAACAATATCCTCAAGAATAACTGCATGAACAAAAATTATCATAACGGGCACAACTAGTAAATTGAGGACAAAACAATAATGCATGAAGCATGAAGTCAAAATCAGAAAAATAGCCCTATCAGAAATAGAATAAAGAGTAACAAAACTTGGGAAATTTGGGAAAATAAAACCTTAGAAGTTTCATTCTGCTTCTTGCTTTTGGCCACTATAGTCCTGTAAGGGGAAGTAGCAGCAGTACCAGTAAGAGGGGAAGAATAATAAGCACTGTAATGGCATGAAGCACCACCACTAGTTCCAGAGCTTGGCTGGGAAATCAATGATAATGAAGAAGAAGATGGAACTGCTTTCATAGCCCCACAATCTTATTCTTTCTTCATATTGTTCCAATTTAAGGGCTACCCACATAAGATTACCAATCACGCTCCATCTCCGTCTTCAAAGATTTCTGAAAATTTCCAATTTCAACTTCAGAACTTCATCATTTTCTGTCACTATTGGCTATTATTGGGAACAAGCGGATGACATTTGGAACTCTCAGCCTCAAGGCCCTCAACGTCCAGCTGTTGCTTTTTTTCCCCTTTTTTCTTGTCCTCTTTGTAATTTTTTTTGTCAAATCCTCTTTCTTGTATGGGCAGTTCTTAATGAAGGAGAATGGGCCTCTGGTTTTCTAAGGACTATGGTTCTCAGCCCAATAACACACCTGTGCAGCCGAGCTTTAATGTTAAAATGGGCTTGGCTCAGCCTATTCTCAAAATGGAATGGGCCCGGCTGACTTATCAATTTAGGATTATCAAAACGGGTTGAGATTGTTGTGTTAGTTCAACTTGTCATGGATATGAAGCAGGTGGGTTGAGTCATTCTCAACCTACCATTTACTCGCCCCGCCTATTGGGTTTGGAACAACTTAGCTTGCCTCTTTTTTACTTTTTTACATACACACCATTTATCCACTTCAAAAGTTTAACAATAAGTGTAAGAGAATATGATATGATGTTTCAATTTAAGAGCATTTGTTTGGATATTCTTTTATCTTTTTAAAATATGGGGGACCTTTAAGGATATGTTTTCATGGATTAATTTTTGTGTAATTTCTTTAACTTTTAATTGGTTAAATTCTCAACATATTAAATAAGATAAAATATTTAAAAAATGTTTATTTATTCACTAGAATGGATCACAAAATATAATTCATGATGGAAATACTTATTCTTTTAAGAGATATTCTAATTTTCTACATAATAATATCTAATTTTATTATATACTATTATGTTAATGGGGAATATAAAAAGTGAACGAAGATTCAAGAATTATTATGTATAATGTCTTTTTTTTTACTTTTCTTTTTTGCCTTGAGAAATTTGAGAATACAAAAATAGAGGTCTTATTTACACACATTTTTTTTTTTTTACTATTACACTTATGTTAATGTAGTATATTTTATTAGTTAATATTATTTTAATTAATAGTTTATATGAAATTAATAATAAAAAATTAAGTTTAAAAGAAGTAGAAAATTCATATTATAAATAAAATAATGTGTAGTTATAAAATTTCTATACAAAAGTCAAAAGTGAGAGTTATTATAAATATGAAAATTAATATATGAAATTTTTTTTTAATGCTGGCCAACCCATCTTGCCCCAGAACGGGCCAACCCATCTTGCCCCGGAACAGGCTAACACATCCTAACAGCCCAACATATCACTAACCCAAATAATAGAAATACTTTTGCCCAACCAATTCTCAAAACGGAATGAGCTGGGCCGATGTATCACTAACCCAAATAATAGAAATACTTTGTGGCCCACCTCATCTTAATCCCAGGGGGAAGCGGTTTAGATTTTGCCGGCTTCCCAAGAAATTTTTTTTTTTTAATTTAAAAAGAGTTTGTAGTAGCAAATTAGCATGGCTCTGTTCTAAAGGAAGAGTTAGAAAGATAAAACAATTTGAGAGAGATACGAGAGAGAAAAATTAATGGAAGAGGAGAAGAACAAGAGAGAGAAAGATGAGGAAAAGTACAATAGGATGAGA
Source organism: Ceratonia siliqua (assembly GCA_034509205.1). Taxonomy (NCBI): domain Eukaryota; kingdom Viridiplantae; phylum Streptophyta; class Magnoliopsida; order Fabales; family Fabaceae; genus Ceratonia; species Ceratonia siliqua. The sequence goes on along the minus strand of JASKGM010008459.1, from coordinate 24,276 downwards.
TATTTATTTTTAAATATTTAAAGTAACATAATATGATTTAATTTAAATCATCTATTTTTTAAAGAGTTGAGATCTATCCATTGTACTGTTTAGAAAAAATTATCATTACATAACACTTCACATAATATCATGAAATATTCTATGTAAATACCATTAAGTATAGTGTGTAAATTATTTGTAATGTAAATAAGGGAGAGAGAAAATAAATATTAATAAAATTAACTGTAATGTGAGGCTGGACTTGTAAGTTAAGTGGTAAGTAGATTATAAAATTTAGTCTTAAGTATAGTTTTTGTCCTTTATATTTTTTAAAAGTTTCAATTTTATTATTTATATTTAAAATGTTTTAATTTTGTCACTTATGTTTTGAAAATATACCATTATTGTACATGATTCTAAAACCGTTAATTAAATTAACGAAAATTGGTTATGTGACATTTAAGTGGCACATTGGTGCACATGTGGATTGAAAAAAAAAACACCTCAGCAATATTGATGTTAGGTAGAGCCAAAACAACAGGTCCGGTGGTGCATTCTTTGTTTTTTTTCTTCCAAAACGTCATCGTTGCAGTGCCCAAAGAGACCCACGACTTCATCTTCTTGCAGCTATATCGTGTGTCCTTCTCTCCTTCTCCTACTTCATCTTCTTCGCTGAAAAACTCTTCATCTTTGTGCATTCCCTCTTTACCACTAGAATAACTACAGAGCATGGTTATGTTAGCTCCAATGGTGACAAAGGTACAAGTTTGAGTTCTAAATCAGGGTGTGCACTTTGAAGAGTGTACTTCGTTGAAGTCCAATTCAGCACTGAATGATGACTCGAAAGCCACTCAGAAAGACAAATTCTATTGCTATTCAAGTGGATGCTGCAACTAATATCATTCGAAATCAAATTATTAGTTTTCTCTGATGGCAACCCAGATGGATCAAAAGCTTCCCTCGGCTCAAAAAATCAATTAATAATCGGTTCAAGTGTAATTTTTTCTCTTCCCAACTGCAACAATGTGACACATAAGTTGTTTAAAAACAAAAAAATTAGAACTCATTAATTGCAGATCAAGCAAATGATGGGTTTTTATTTACTCACATCAAGGAGGTTGGGGCGGTGCATTCCCTTATTGAAGGTATTCTGATGGTGAAAATATTTTTGGGCTTGACTAGCAACTTAGGTAGGTGTTCTTGCTGTCACCAAATTCTTAAAGATGCCTCTCCAGTCACCCTTGCCCAGCTTCTCAAGCCCTATAAGAAATATTTGGTGCTCTTCCTCCGTCCATGGCACACCCGACCATTCATTAGTAGGGAGTTAACTAGTTAACTATTAGATTGCTACTTCATGTAATACCCCTTTAATATTGTAGAATTAAAAAAAAAATTCTTCTTATTTTTCCTTTACAGTGTCACACTTCAATGGAGTATAGAAATTTTGAAGCATGATTTAGAAATTGGGAAAAGAGAACATTCTTCCAATTGGTGTGCTATATATACTAGTCAAAGCTCCCTGGCCAGGCACCGAAAGAATAAAAATGAGAAGTTTGTCTTTGAGATTAACAAGATTTATTGGACCTAAATGCCATTATAGAGAGAGAATTGCAAGCTAACCTTTGTTCCTTTGTTGGGTTCTTGCTATGCAATTATGAGACATCATGTCTGAATTTTCATTCGCACCAAGCCGAGAAGGTGAGGAGGAGGACGAGGAGGGTGTATATAAGGAGTTTTTTTTGAAGATAGGAGGTAGTCCATCCCGAAACAACTTGCAGCTCCCTCGCCATTAGAGCTAACAGAAACATGCTAACAGAATTAGGTATGGATGGGGTGACGTTGCCATTGTTGCAGTGGAAGAAAAAGAGGGAATGCACCAGCGGTTTAGGCTCCACCTGGCATCAATATTTCTGAGGTTTTCTTTTTCAGTCCATGTGTGCACCAGTGTGCCACCTAAGTGCTGCATCACCAATTTTTGTTAGTTTAATTAATAGGGTCAAGGATAATAATGATATATTTTTAAAACATAAGAGACAAGATTAAAATCTCTAAAACACAAGAGACAAAACTTAAACCTTCAAGAAACATAAGGGACGAAAAGCACACTTTAGTCTAAATTGACTTAACTGTATTTGAATGACTATATAATATGGTTAAGATAATTCTTCGTTTGGTTCAAAATACCACTTTAAAAATTATAAATTGAGGTGTAAGTTCTATGTCGATTTGGATAAGTCCTATAAATAAGATGGATTAGGTCATCATATTCATTTAGGAATACTCTTTCTAAAAAATTTAACTCACATAAATCTCATAATTTTTTTTAATTACTTGCCACATCTCATCTTATCTCATTTATACCATCTTATTACATGATGAGTGATTAAAAAAACTTTTAAAAAATTATGAGAGTTCGCTATAATTTTTTTGGTCAAAGAGCATTGCATTTATAGAAAATAGGCACAAAAAGCTTGGAGATTACATAAACTGTTGCAAGGCACTAAATGCAAATAGAAAATACAAGCCCACACTTATGAGAAAAAAACAGAGAAACTAAGCACATAGTAAAAGAGGCAACACACCCCTTGATCACAAATTTTGGATATTACAAAAAGATTTAAAATTTCTCCTGACCAAAAGATAATGCAATAAATTATGCTACTGAAAAACTTCAAGGAGAGGCAACACATCCCTAACCCTCTCTGAGAGCTAAGATTTCCAACAATCTTTCATTGATAGAAGGGAAAAACTTCCTCCAGCAGAAAGGAGAAGACTCTCTCGAAGAAAAGAAAAATAAGATAGACAATATGCAGTGGCGGAGCTTTGTGATAATGTATAAAAAAAAAATTTTGTATAATTTTGCCTTAAAATTTTTTTTTTAAGTTTGGCCATCTTAAAATTAAAATTTTTTAAGAAACATTTGCCTCCCTAAATATTTTCTTCAAGATGCCATTGACAATATGCATGATAGAAAAGAGGAGGAGGGTTGTGGTATTACATATTTTAAAATGTGAATTGAATATTGATGTCAATTCATATTATTTGAAGTTATTTGAAAATAATGCTTATTATTTTAGTATTTAACCATTTAGAGTTATAATTATTTATTGTTACTTGAAACTTTTTTTTTTACATTTAAGTTTATGAGTAAATTTTGTCAGGTTTAAAATTTTTTTTAGGTAAAAATGTGTGTGGGATACGTCTTAAATTTATTACCTATACAAATATAAATATAAAAATAAAAATATATATTTTTTATGGATTCAGAACTAGATACCATAATACTTTATCCGTACTATATGTAGCATTGCCATTCCTAAACATTTATTTGTGGCAAGAAAGTTTTTGGATTGGATTTGTATTTTTTTAGTAGGGAACTACAAATCTTAATTTTAGAAAAAATAAATATTTTGTATTTAAATATAGTTATTTAAAAGGTAATTTTATTAAAAAAATAAATTTATTGTGTTTTGATATAAAAATATAGAAACATAAATAAAATTACTAAAAATAATATGTAAAAATATATTTTTATATTATATTTAGATAAAAATTACTTTATCACAAATTTTAAAAATTACATTTTTGTTAAAATTAAATTTAAATTTTAAAATATATTCTCATGTATTCTTATTTTTATAAATATAAATAAATTTTAAAATAAAAACTTTATTATAATTTTATTAAAAATATAAAAAAAATTGTACCTAAGATGATCATAAATAAAAATATGTTAATAGTATAAGGATAATGTTGTTTATAAATATTTATCTCTTTTTTACTTCAAATAACTTTTAATTAAAATATATACTTTTAACATTTAAAAAAAATATTTTAAATGAGAAATAATTGCTGAACACTCATTTTTTACAAAAATATTTTTTTTAAAAAAAATAACTTTTCAGAAAAACAGTATCAAAGGCACCCTCAGTCATTAAGTCCCCACAACTAATAACATCAAGTGATCCAAACAAGTTACAAACTCCCTCTATACATAAACCTTTTTTTTTTCGATGGATTATAAATAAACCTCTTTGAACCTTATATAGTGCTGTGAAATTATAAAGCAACACAATGGAATATTGAGTATAGGCTTATTTTTTTTCTTCGTTAAATCTGTTTTATTAATGTTATTAATTTTATATTATCATTAACTTAACAGTGAAAGGGAGTATGTTATATGTAATTAAAAGTATTTTTTATTAATACGAAAGTTTTATTAATTTTTAAAATTAAATACGTAAATGGTGAGAAAATATTATTTTTTATAATTCAAAAAATAGTAGTAAATAATTATAAATTTAATAATTAAGTTCCTTGAAATTTAAAAATTATTTATTTTTAAATTTGAAATAAATTTAATAATTAAAAAATAAATTTAATGGCGGCGGTTGATGGTACTATGGCGCATTTGTACTTATCTTTTACCAGAAAATGGCGGCTAACACAGACCTTGACGTTCATGTTGTCTGCATTACCGGAGGCAGCGGCTTCATCGGCTCATGGCTGGTTCGAACCCTCTTGCAAAACCCACGCTACACCTCCATCCATGCTTCCATCTTCCCCGGCTCCGACCCATCTCATCTTTTCGCTCTCCATCCAGATGCCAAAACCCGTATCAAGGTCTTCGAGGTCGATTTGTTGGACCCCGCCGCCGTTTGCAGGGCCGTGGACGGCTGCTCCGGTGTGTTCCATGTGGCTTCCCCTTGTACACTCGAAGATCCCGTGGACCCACAAAAGGAACTTGTGCTTCCGGCCGTTCAGGGTACTCTGAATGTTCTAGAAGCAGCCAAGAGGTTCAAGGTGAAGAGGGTCGTGCTCACATCGTCTATTTCTGCTTTGGTTCCAAACCGTAATTGGCCCCCAAATAAGCCCTTTGATGAGTCCTCTTGGACCGATCTTGATTACTGCAAATCGCGGCAAAAATGGTACCCGGTTTCGAAGACGCTGGCGGAGAAAGCTGCGTGGGATTTCGCAAAGAAGCATGGCGTGGACGTGGTGGCCATTCACCCCGCGACATGCTTGGGCCCGCTGCTGCAGAATGCGCTCAATGCTAGCAGCGCTGTGCTGCGGCAATTGCTTCAGGGGTCAACCGAGACTCACGAGTATCACTGGTTGGGGGCCGTGCACGTCAAGGATGTTGCTAAAGCCCAAGTATTGCTTTTTGAAACCCCCACTGCTTCTGGTAGATATCTCTGCACTAATGGTATCTACCAGTTTTCTGATTTTGCCAACAGAGTATCCAAATTATACCCTGATTTCCCTGTTCACAGGTTTGTAATTTTCTTTTTCTTTTTCTTTTCCTGTTCACAGGTTTTATTTTTTCATAATATGATTACTGAATTTGATGCATGATCTATCAAGCAGGGATATTATGAAATATGAGCAAGTATTAGACATAACGTGCCTATGTTGTACATCGAGTCTGTGTTAATGTACATGCTTTTTAGAATGATGACTTCAGTTAAGAAGTGGGTGATCCACTTTGATTCTTCATATTATTGACTTTGATGCCTGATCTATAGGAAATTTTGAAAAAGGAGTTATGTTAGTGTCCATGGTTTGAAGCATTATGTAACACTTCAGTATTCGTGTCAGTGTTCATGTTTCTTAGAAGATGATTGACTTCTTTTAAGAAGTAGGTGATCCACTTTGATTCTTCATAATATGATTGTTGACTTTGACAATCCATACCTGCTGACTGATAACTAACATGGCTTGCAGTGAATAGTGCTCTTTAATTATGGAGTACAGATAGACATACTGGAATTTCAATCTTTTTTGGTTTATCCTGCTATGTTTGGAGCTATACAGTTTCTTTCTATTCTGAAATGATTTCTTATTACAGTTCTTTCCATCCTGCAATGGTTTCTCATGTGCTTTATCATTTCTTTAGTTATTGGGCTTCCCCACATCTGGATAAGAACTACTTTTCTTTTTATTTTCATAAAGTAGTTTCCCGCCCCCATTGTCATGTGGCTGTAGGTGGTGTCCTAAAATGTCTGCTTTGTCAAGCCCCACCTTTAGTTCTTGTGGTTCGGCATACCTGATTGGTATGTGAGAAAGATACGATGCACATGGGTTGACATCTAAAAACAGTGAGATCCACTAATCAAGTGTTAGGTCTCTGTCTTTCTTTCTTTGAAATTAACACGGCCAATTTCTTTAAGAAATAAGAGGACCCCAATCTGTTTGTGGATGCATACTGATAATAAACGACATTTTAGGTTCCGAAGCCATGTTCTATGTATTTGTAATTCTAGTTGGAGTGCCTTCTGTATCATGTGCTTTCTAGTAGGCTTTTGTTGTTGCTGTGTTCTATGAATCACTGGCTTTTCCCTATGTAACATAAATAACTTGTAGTTAGGGGAGAAAAGTAGAGGGATGAATTAAATGTGAACATTAATAAGGTAAGGAGGATACTAGGTGGAAGGTTACAAATATAATAATATCACAGTTGATCATATGGGCCTATGACTTTTTCAATAATTATGAACTTCCACTTGTAAGGGAGAAATATGGTGCTTTTGTTGTTGCTGTGTTCTATGAATCACTGGCTTTTCCCTATGTAACATAAATAAATTGTAGTTGGGGGAGAAAAGTAGAGGGATGAATTAAATGTGAACATTAATAAGGTAAGGAGGATACTAGGTGGAGGGTTACAAATATAATAATATCACAATTGATCATATGGGCCTATGACTTTTCCAATAATTATGAACTTCCACTTGTAAGGGAGAAATATAGGTTCAACTCCCAATGGAGTAGTTAGCTGAATATGATGAAAAGTTAGGGCTTGGGTTGGAGAAGGGGAAGACCATCCTTTTTTGCCTGCTTAAATTATCTTGCACCTTTTCGGAGAAACACAAACAAAACCTCCTCTTGAAGAAAAGACATTAAAAAAAAAAAAATTTGATAGTTCAGATAGACTACCTCCTTCCTCCCTCCTCTTTGTGCCAGCCATTAAAGAAGAATCCTTTTTTTCTTTCTGCTTTCCCCGTCCAACCATTTTCTTCCTCTACAAGTAGAAATAATACAGTTCATGACTAGAAAAGACACGGATTTGGGAGAAATTCTTAAGTAGACATAATCAATCATGAATAGACACATAAGCATTTTAGAAGTGTGTTCCATTGAAAAGTGTACCTGACATACTTACCTATTTATTTATGAATAGTTTGGTCTATGTAACTGTTTTAAATTGAGCTTACCTAAGAATTTCTCTAGGTTTGGTAACTCAATTAATGATTTATGAAAATTTGCTCACAGATCAGCAAGCAGCATGTTAGGTTACATTAGTGGAAGATTAGTGAGGAGGAAAAAGTAACATGACAAATTGATATGCTTTGTATAAATAATCTGTGAGAAAAATGGTGACTGTAACTATTGGGAATGCAGGTACCAGTTGCTATAACCTTGGGAGCAAGTGTTGTATCATAATGGTTATATCTTGAAGATCATAGCTTTTTGTTTGTTAGTTATTGAAAATAGTGCAACACCTTTGATTGAGTTCAAAAGTATGATTTAAAATAATAAAAATGACTACCTCCTAATACTTTATTAATTACATGTTTAGATGATCCACATGTTTAAATGGATCATCTTAACAGGAGTTATAATTAGACATCTATTGTACGTAATTATTAATTTGTTACTTTACATTTAAAATTCTTTCCCTCTTGAGAGGTGATGGTTCCCCCTCCCCCTTGTCTCCTTTTTCTTTGTTGGATAAATGGGCAATGATTGGTTTCAAGAAAGGGCCCCCTAAGATCTGCTTTATTGTTAATGATTTAAATTTTCCTAGGCAAGTGAGGGTAAGATCAGTTGGCAATGTATGTCAAGTAGGAAACAGGACAACCTGGATATCTTTATTTAAGTAGAATCATATAACTTATTAAATCAACCATTAGAACTCATTATGGGTATTCTATACCATTTTGAGTTTTCTATTTGCAATTTTTATATGTAATAAAAATTTCTTTTTTTTTCATTAACTTATTTTCTGCTCATATATCATAAATGTGACTCCAGTGACATTGTATGCTCTAAATCAGTGTCTCATGAGATTTTATTTTTCTTTCTGTTATCATTATATGAAACAATATTTTGGAATTATTTAAGGCATTATAAAGGAAAATAAATCTCTTGAGGCACCGTTTTAAAATATAATATTCTTGAAAGTATCTGGATGAAATTATCTTCTTTTGGTGCACTAAATTATTGTGATAGTATGCTAGTTCTCTAAACCAGAAATACATCCAGTTTCCCTGCAGAAACTCAACCTGGCTTGACAGCATGTGAAGATGCAGCAAAGAGGCTAATAGAGTTGGGTCTTGTCTTCACACCAGTTGAAGATGCTGTGCGAGAATCAGTGGAGAGCCTTATGGCTAGAGGTTTCCTGCAGCAAACACCTTCTCAGACTTAGTATTTTGATTTTGATTTTCTTTTTCTTTTTCTGAGCTGAAATGATCACTGTTTTATTTCTGTTGTTCAATAAGGTGGAAGTAATTATGAATGTAATTATACCCATTTTTATATGATAAATCAAATCACTTGCTTTCATTATACTTTTGTTCTTTCCTTTCTTTTTTAAAGTAGCTTTCGTTCTACACCTGTATAGCACTTCTCTGCTGCATTATTTGTCATGGACGAATATTGTTGTCACTTTCATAGTTTTATGAAGAAGGAAAATCCGATGGCTTCTTTCGTCTTCAACTGCTCCATCATCCTAGAGGCATGTGGTATTGAACAGAAAATGTGGTTACATTTAAGAAAATATGATATAAAACTAAAAGAAATAATTGACTACTGAAATAGAATAGAGTTAGTTGGTTTTGCACATATCTTTACGCCAAGGGCAATCCCAAGGACCATGCCAATTGCTAAAGGGCTCATTGGGACCAATTCTGTCAGCCTCGCTGTTTGGAATGCCATTCCAGCTCTTCCATAGCACGTGACTGGGGCCCCACCATCCAAATTGGCCAATTGGATTGGATATATACTTACTTAAGCCAACAGTAATACATAAAAGCACACCCCTTGTCACTATGCAAAACTCCAATATCCCTTGTTAAGATTTTTTGTTTTTAGGTAGTTATTCTTTGTATTATTAGAGGAATTATATTTTAAAGAAAAAAACCATTTTTTGTATCAATTAATTTCTTCCAAGATCCATTTTGTCTCAATTGACTCTCAAATATTAATTATACATCATATTCATTTTAGTTTTAAAAGTTAATTGACACAAATTAATTTTTGGGGAATCAATTGATACAAAAAGAAACTAATTGATATAAAAAATATTTTACGATATTTAAAAAACAGTAATTTAAATTTTTCTAGGAATAATATTAAAAGAGATATTGAATATCATGATATATTATTTTAGAATACGATATTTACGACCTGAATGGTATTTTCTCTTTATTAGGAAATGTGCAAATAATTTTTCTGAACTTATGTCCTTTTGCAAACAGCTAAAGGAAACTTTAAAATTCAAATATTAAACTCAAAACTTTGATAAATCTCTTAACAGACCCTTTTATCCCAATTTTGTTAAATACGTAACTGTATGTGGGAGGCATATAAGACTGACGACATCGTTATTAAAAAAAGTATGTTGAATATTTTAGGAGTAGCCTCAATTGAGAATCTTCAGCCTTGTAGTATACCCTTCAAAGGGAAAAAAAAGGGTTTAAGTGTATGTTATTTTATTCAATATTGTTATTTTAAAGAATTTAAAAGAATTTAAATAAAATTTAAAATTTTTTTTATAATACCCAAAAATAAATTAAAAAATAAAGTAAAAAAATAAAAAAAAATTCTTTTGATGGTTTTTATTTTTTATTTAGATTCTTTTAAATTTTTTTAAAATAAAAATTATAAAAAAAAATTATTCATAAAATAACAATACTCTTAAGTCCATCACAAAAGTCAAAGGTTTATTTTATCGAAGTTTATGATTTGATAAATGAATTTTAAAATTTATAATGTCTGTCTGCAAAAAGATATGAGTTTAAGAAAGTTTTGTGATTATTCTCTCTTTTTATTTGCTATAATTTTTGAGTGTGAGTAGACTTTTCCTAAAATGTATTTTGTACAAAGTAATTGAAAATTACTTTGCCATAATCTTATTTAGTTTTTGCTATATATTATTCTCTCAATCTCTCAGTGTCCTCTATCTGTTCCCTTTATTTTTCCCCCTTTCTTTCCCTCCCTTCTCAAAAGCCACCAACACTCCATGTGCTTCATATTTCCTTCCCTTGTTCCTGCTGCTTTTTGGGAAGAAAAAGAATAAATCTTTTATCTGTTGAGACAGTTCTTGTTCTAATCATGTAAGCTTCTTCTGGCACTGCATGTGCATCAATCACCTCTGCCCACATCTTATTGTTATTTTCTACTTCTCAGCCTCTCAAATGTTTTTATATAAACCCTTCAACTCTCTAAGTTTCATAAATGTCAGAAATATACACTAGCTAGCTGTTGGTACCAGCTAAGATGAGCACCAGCCCAGGAGCTTGCAGCAGATCCTGGTATACTTGCAACTGGACCCTTGTTTGTTTATGTAATTTTGATTGGAGTTCGAACTCAAAACCCTCAGTCCTGTAAACGAGTCCGGCATAGAATGGTACCATTCTATTCATCATTATCAAGTGAATTCTCACCATGAATTTGTTTTAATTTTCTTAAGGTCTATCAGTGAGGACTCTCTGAGAAGGTATGTGCATTTTGCCAGTGAGAACTGCATACAGGAGTTACTGTCAGCCTCAGACTCAAACAGAGGAAATGCCAATGATGGGTGGAAGGTCCTTAATCTTGACAATGGAGTAGAGATTTCAAAACGCAGGTCAGGCTCACTTCACACCTTTCGCAGCAGGTGGCTGCTGAGATCTGTCTCTCCCCAACAGTTCATCACCGTGGCCAACGCCATTGATGCAGCAAAGGTGAATGTCAAATGTCCCCTGACAGAAAAATGAAGTGATATTTTCTTTCCGGATCCGGTTCCTCTAGAGTGCACCCTTTACTCAACTGTTGATTATAAAAGTAAAAGAACTAGTTACTAGGTTGTTTGTATTTTATAAAAATTTGAACTGTTAATTTTCTTATTAACAGTTACCCATTTGCGGGATTGTACTTTAGAGGAGCCAAATTCTTTTCCCTCGTGAGAAGCCGGATAAACAGAAAAATATGTGAGAAACCGTAGCCAGGAAACCTAAAGAGGATTAGATTCCCTTCCAGCATATTGACAAGAAAACTTTTGTCTCTAGCATTGTCCTTGATGCTATTTCTTATTCTTTATTTGTGGATGTCATCCATAGGAACAACAGAAAAGTTAAAGGCTGCCTTTTCTTTTTCCTTTTTTCCCCTTTTACAGATGTAGCTAGCTAGGTTCTTGTCGGATTGTTCAATTTTCTTATGGATTTTACTCCTTGAAATACTACAACTTTCTATGTAAATGCTTGAGTTTTTAACAGTTACTGTTAAGATTCTGATCTTGGGTTTTCATTTTGTTAAGCCAGCAATGGGACTCTGATCTGGTGGAAGCCAGGTATATAAAAGATCTTGAAGACAACCTTAGCATAATTCGTCTCAGGTTTGGAGATAACTCCAAGCCCCTCTTTAGGAACAGGGAATTCATTGTCTATGAGCGACGAGAAACCATGGAAGATGGCACCTTGGTTAGTCTTAATCTTAAGCATAAACAACATCTTGAATTTACTTTTGCTTTGCTATTGTTACCTTCTCTTTCAAACCATGTACACTAACACAGACACCAAACATGAAAGGAGTACAGAAACCGTGACATGAAAAAGTTTAAACTATCCATGTGTAGTTTAAATGTTATATTGTATTTAATACAAGTGTCAGACAGATATTGAACATGTACACAGTTACTTTTTTGAAATGTTTGTATTTCATACTTTCAAATTATTGAGAAACTTGAATTGGGTTTGCAGGTGGTAGCAGTTGCTTCACTGCCAAAGGAAATAGCTGCTGGGTTGCATCCAAAGCAAAGTAATGCTATCAGAGGATTACTGCTGCAGTCAGGATGGGTTGTAGAGAAGCTTGAAGATGATTCATGTGTGGTCACTTATGTTGTTCAGGTAATCAAGATTTAGAAAACAAACAACCATACTTTATGTGTCTCATTAAGACTTTCTCATAAGAAATGGGGTAAATTATAGTTTAACTCTCTGTGGTTTTGTTTGAAATCAGTCTGTGATTTGAAGTGTGATGAAACAGACTTGTTCTGTTACTACTTAACTACTATGCGGTATTTTCTGTCATAATTTTAACGAAAGTGATCACATCAACGTTAAAACAATTAACTATTTCATCGTTAAAAGTCTATTTCACCTATACCTTGAACAATTTCATATAATGTTATGAGAACATTGTTTGAATCAAGATAACATTTGGAAATTAAAACTGTTATCTTCATCTCAGCAGTAGTCTCAAAATAATATAAAATTATTTGATATAAGTCAAACATATTTTTAAACAATAAATTTATTTATCCTTGTAACATTAATGATTATTTTTGTTAAAATTTAGATGAAAAAAATCACAATGTAATTAAGTCCTAAGGAACAAAATACAGAAAGTTGAATGACACATTTTAAACCACATGAACAAACTGAATTTGAGCGAAATCATAAAAATAAAGTTTAATTTAATCTAAGAAATGAAAGTAAAATTGACTGCATTTTCTTGCTTTCTTTCAGTTAGATCCTGCAGGATGGCTGCCCAAGTGCTTTGTGAATCGACTTAACACAAAGCTGGTTATGATCATTGAAAACCTTAGGAAATTAGCCCAAGCTTGTCCAGGTGATGGTGAAAGATGATTACTTTTTGTAAAGTTGAAAAAGAGAGAGCATCTATATATAGGGATAATGCTAATAATTTGTTGTCTATTATTTTTGCATTAATTTATACCTCTCCCCTACCCCACAAAAGAAACCAATCAGCCAATTTCAGCTATGCAATATAAAATTTAAATTGTAGTTACACATATTGCAGCTCAGCAAGCAAGCAGTTGAGATCTGTTTTGGTGGTTTATTCCTTGTGTTTGGCTAATATTAAAAACCCTTTTAATTGAAAACTTAGTAATTGATCTCTTAAACACAAGATTTAGTGTAATTTATATCTTTTGTTAGTAATTCCTTTAGAAAACAAGTAATAATTTGCACAAAAAATTACAAATTTTTTAAAAGAAATTATTAACTAAAAGTGTAAATTGTATCATACCAGTGTTTAAGAAAAAAATTGTGTAATTTATTCAAAAAAATAACGAAATTTTTAAATGAATTACTAACAAAAATTTTCAGTTGCATGAAAACTTGTGATTAAAGAGTCAATTGATGAGTTTTTTAGTAGATAGTGGTAAATTGCACATAATCTATATTTAAATGGGATTATGTGCAGTTTAATATGTTTTTTTAAAACAAATAATTTTTCTTAAATATGAAATTTAAATACTATTCTAGACATTAGGGACATTACTAAAAAGTACTTGTCAATAAACTAATTTTTTTTTATTATAGTATAGTATTTTTTTTAAAAAAAATTAAACAATTTTAAAAAAAAAACATAAATTTGATAACATAGCTAAACAGGCCTTCAGAGTCGGAGGAAAAACAAGAACACAAAATGTCAAATATATTTATAAAATGGAAAGATATTCTGAGAATAAAGCATTCTCAAAAGTGCTTATATGCTAAGGACTTGTCTTCCTTCCCTCCTCAAAGGAGGGTGCAGTGTAGGTGGAACTGAGGCTTTCTCTCCAAGTTTCAAATTTCCAAATACGTTGTAACACATGCTCATGTCCTATTTAGCTATTTTGCTAAGAGGCCTGCTTTCAAAGCCTTGAGATGACTACATTAATGAGGTGGAAAGTTTCACTCATGGACGTGATTGGCACAATGTATAAGAAGGGCTGCAGCTTAGCTGTTGATATATTTATTTTTTATTTTTGTATCCTCATTTTTTTATTTTTTAAAATTAATTAATTGTTTTTTATATAATATATTTTTTAATAATTTTTAAAAATATTTTTGAATATTTTAAAAATTTTTTCTTATGACTAAATAGTATAAAAAAATTATAAATGAATAATATAAGAAAATGAAAAATATTTAAAAATGTTTTTTTAAAATATATGATATAAAAAATAATTAATTAATACCTAAAAAAATCAAGACAAAAAGTAAAAAAATAAAAAATAATAGTACTGAATATTAAGTTATTACCCTCAAAATGAGTTTATAGCATAGTATTGCTATAATTCCTATGATTCGAAAGACTCATACAGATTGAATGCATATGCAAATTCTAAATTTAAAACAAGTCCAATAAATATATTAACATTCAGCGCAGAGTTTCCTATATAAATACCACATTGTCCAAATACACAAAAATCAAATCTAGTAAGGAGCTCAGTTTCAACAATATATAGAAGATATGGAGTAAAACAAAAAATAAAGGGCTTGCCAGGCAACAAAAATATCTAAAAATATTAATGTTTTAAAAATTAATCGGTTATTAAATATGTGAAAGTAAAGAGTCACGGGTCAATGGTTCAACTGGAGTTAAATCTCAGTTGAATCGAATTTAAATTAAATAATATATTTTTTAATTTATATTATATATAATAAATAAATAATTTTAATTAATTAATTAGTTAATTAAAATAGTAATAACTAAATAACAAATAATAATATTATTAAAATATCATTAAATAATCTCATTACAATTAAAATAAGTTCACAATTTATATAATATAATATTCAATAATCAATACAACATTTTTAATTATAAAATAAATTTAGAATTTAGAATTTAGAATTCAAAATTACAATAAAATATAAATTTAAAAAAGTTATATTGTGAATAATTTAATTTAAAGTTATAAATTTATTTCAAATAATATAAATTAAAAAAAATATATAAAATAATAATATATATAAAAATAGAAAAATATAATTTAATATTTATAATAACATATATGGTAAAGATAAGGTTAATGGTGAATGGAATCAATCACTATCACGTGGCCTACTTAGAAGCATATTGTATACGCTGATAATTAATGGCATAAATAAGCATAATGCCTTCCAACTCATGGCAAGCCATTTCTCCTCCTCAAACTTGGTCAGAGGCTATTCTTCTTCTATAACTTTGCATCAGAGATTCAAAGGAAGCGGGCCAACGACGGAAGGAAGAAGCACCACGCCTAGTACTATCAAAACAGGCTGGTCCGACCTTTCTTGGGCTATAAGAAAAATAGATCGAGTTGGGCTCTTTTTTGTAGGGACTCTATTTGAAAACCCTAACCCGACTCTCCAGGGCTCTAGGGCCTAAACGGGTTTAAAAGGACCTAATCAAAAAAATTAAAAAATAATAATAAAATACAAAAATTATTCATGAAAATGGTGTAAGTCATAATGGTGCAATATATATATTGTCCTTAATTATTCAATATCGTACCATTTGAATAAAATCATATAATAAATAAGTTGATATTATAAATTATAACCAAATCATTGGAACGAATATATATATATATATATATATATTAATTGGGTACTTGCTACATTAATAATAGATCTCTGGATAGCGTTGTATGTAATTAGTAGTAGAAACGTAGTTGTTTAAATAAAAATGGTGTGATTTAGATAAGTTAAGTTATTCTAAGTAATTAAGTACAGTAGTATGATAAAAAAATTTGTAAATAATTCATATGCTAATTAGGATAAAAAATTAATATAGATATAAATTAATATAAATATATATATATATATATATATATAAATTATTTAATTTATATATTATTTATGATAAAAAAATTAAAAAAAGAAAAATGCGGGCCAAAGGGCTGAGCTTGGCCCTCTTCGGGCTAAACCTTTATAGACCCTCTTAAATTCGGATCTTGAAAATTAAGGTTCAAGCCCGGCCCTAACCCTCCAAAAACGGGCCAGCCCATCGGGCTGAGCTTAAAATTGACAGTGCTAACAACGCTCGAGGCCTTCTCCCTATATATTTGTCGTTGTCTTCTCATATATTTTTCTTCTTTTTTGTCAAAATATCACCTGAAAAAAAAAATCTAAAAACTGGTAAATCAATGAATCGACCGATTTTTCCTGTTGGACTCCAGTTCACCAATTTTTTTACTAGTTCCTTCAACACCAATTTTTTGGGATGTTCCAGACTGGCCAGGAGTTCGGTCCCTGATTAAACTGGTTGGACCAACCTATTCAGTTTTAATAACACTGAGAAATACTGATAACATAAAAAATATGTTCAAAAGAATGCAGCAGAAAACATGTCATAATGACTGCAAGTGATATCCTCAATACATCAAGTTTGCTTATAGGGTCGGGTCAAACGTGGCAAGTCAGGCTGGTGGAGGTTGTTGCTAATTATCCTCTAGGGTTAAAAAAAAACATGAAATAAAGACGGGTGGGTCCACTGACTCAATGAATGAAAATGTATCTAATAGGAACCGTGACACCACTCAAAATAGGGCTGTATATATAGATTAATATTAAGAAAATATAAGATGTAAGGAAGTGACACAAAATTTAGGTTTTAAAACCATAAGACCACAATTTAATTCCCAAAAGCAAAGAGGATCAAAGAGAGTACTAACCAAAAATTCAGGATGTAACCTTGCCAAATCGTAATAGGCTTTCCAGGCTATAGGCGTAGGGGAATTATCCATCCCGACGAATACGCATAATATGAAAAAATGCATTCATGCATGTCCAGATTATCATACAATGTACGTCATTTAGTCATGTTTCAATGTATTATGCATGACAGGTTAATGAGCACTAATTAAAGAACTTGTCAATTTGGCAAAACAGGAAGTTCAATGTTAATCCTTAAGTTCCTACATGACAATAGATCTAAGAGTGTTACCAACTATGTGTTTTACAAATCAATTAACAAGACCTCTCAGAAGACACATTCCAAAGTCAAAACCAGTTCAACATGGAGTTCACGATTCTACACATGCATACTTATGAGCATAAACAAATTCTAAAAAACAAAGAGCATCATGGAAAGTTCTCAAAAAACTAAATCAAGCAATCAATTGATCAGGAAATTATATACAATAGTTGTAATGCTTCCTAACTAGTTATTATTAAATAACAATCCCACTCAGAGGTGTGGCATGCACATTATCACAGTACTACTTGGGTGTCATAATTGAGCTACGACTACTCTAGACTGAAACAATACAAGTTACAATACCTATACTTAATACCTACAGAGGTAAAATGACCCTATCCATACATAGTAAATCCATCTCGACCTAACTTGAAGTTTTGAGCATATACCGTAAGTGAAACGAAATTAACCTAGACAAAATGGACATTATAGGGCTATCAAGGAAGGATTACTCTACATCTTGAAAATGTCAAATTGCTTCGGTTCACTTGCTGCATAATATGGGTTACTTAGAACTTAGCCCTAGTATTGACTATCACCAAGACTAGTGTAAATCATGGATTTAATGAGAATAAACAAAAAATAAGACATAATCATGGTATAAAATTGAAGAAATAGGGTAGGGAACTCAAATTTTATCTCAAAATGTTGTCCTAGATTGTCTCTAACCAAAACCCTTGTGTTTTGTGCGAATGATGAAGCTCTGGGGTTATTTATTTTTTGCCTTCCACGTGGTCTGGGTGTCCAGTCAACTGGACTGTAATAATCCTTAAGAGTATCTATCACATCATGTATAGTTAAACTTTTTTGCTCTTAACAGAAGGTTTTTGGTTGAAATTTTTGAGAACTAAAGGTACCAGAGAGTTGTTGGAGTAAGAAGATAGTTGTATAAAGGAGAATCTTCAGACCCGGCACTAAACTTCCAGGTTCAGTTGATCGAACCGCTTGGTGTGATTGACCGGACACTGTGAACTGATAGATTGAACCACGCGACAGTGTATATATAAAGGTCCCATATGCATTGTTTTTTGTATAAAACATGGGTTTCGGCAGGAGGTGCTCTAGGGCAACATATGATGTATGTGCTAGGCTTTTCTATGCTATTTCCTCCAATTCCGGACGATCCTTCATCCTGTTTACTACCATTTATTCATAAAATCTCTTTGTTTCTGGTGTTTGGGCAATATCAAGATTGGCTTCTCAGTGACTTCCAATATGCAATAAGGAATTAGGGACAATCTAATGCTATCAAGAGGTGTGGGGTATCCTTTTCTTACTATCTCTTTGAAATTTATTTCATCCCTTTTGATTTCCTCCAAGATATGTTAAATGCTCGAAGACCTGAGTAGTTTTGGGATAGGTTATTTTAGACTTTGAATATCCTAATGGGTAATCTGATTGTATGTTGGAGTCTGAGACTACTATAGAATGGTTCAAAAATCTTGGATAGCATAATGGTTGTACATACGCCAAACCTATGAGTGGAATTGTGTCTAGTAGTTCTAGGAAGCACGTATATTATGCTATAAGTACCATTAGACCATGTATTATCTAAAATAGTCATTGAAAATGCCTTCTGTAATGTTTTACTCTACCTAGAACTTGTCATTGTCTATGAGTATGCTTGTATATATGTGAATTAGTTTTGAAACCACCCTAAAATCTTTATTTTAAAAGGACCTGATAGATTATCTCGAAAATTGTTATGGAAACTATATATGAAAAAATCATGTTTTCTGAAAAACTCGGTAGTCTGAAATTATTTTGGAGGTAAATTTTTTGAAAGATTCTGTTATTGGCTTGTGAAGAACTTAATGGGTACAACTCTTATAGCCTATGTCTGATAGGACCTGTAAATACCTGATTTTGTCTAGTTTATGTTCTAAAAATAATAAAATTTATTAAATATCCAAGAATTATTAAAAATACAAAAATTATGAAATAATAATAAAAAGAAGAAAATGAAAAAAAAGAGATAATATAAAAATCATTACAAAATAATTTATAATTTTATTCTAAGTTTAGAAAATAAAATGACAAGGTGCCACAAATTCAAAATATTTTTGACTCATTCTCAAAGCCTATTTTCAGCCAACCCATATGCTTGCAGCCTAATTTCCTCCATTGCACTATCTCAGCCCAAATCAAATAACCTGGTCTAACCCATATGCCAAAACTTACCCAACCTGCCTTCTTAAGTCACTTATCATATCTTCTTCTCTTCTCTCTTGGCAACGGCTTCCCCCTCTAGAAATTTCTCTCAATCCGTTTCACCCACTCTCGGCACCCACCTTATGCACACACGCTTCCCCCATCTCTCTCCATCTAAGTGCCACCTACTCTTTGCACAATACATCTAGGCACCTACCCTCTACACAACCTAACATCCTTCTTCCCCACTTTCCTTCACCTACCAGCAATCATGCCTATTCCCCTTCCACTACATCTCTCAACTACTTGGCCCCTACAAATTTCAAGCAGCCATCCTGCATCCCTCGATTTATCACTCTGTACACACCCACTCTCTGCACAATCACTCTTCCCCCATCCTTCTCCATCTTCACGCAACAAAAGAAGCATTGCCTACTCTTTGAATTTCCTCTCCTCTTCATGCCACTGCGAGGCACACGGCAGCAGGAGACGAATTTGCTTGGCTATAAAAGAGCACAAAACCGAGAGCAAAGAGGACCAAGAATTTTGAAGAGGGTTTATGGGTAAAGCATAAAAGACAATTTGGAGAGAAGGACGAAGCTAGAGAGTAATCAAAAGAAAACTAAGATTTGAATGAGAAGAAGATTGGGAGGAGGAGAGAAGGATTTCATGTACTTTGAATGATTAAGAGAGATAAGGTTTTCTTCCTAAAAATGTTGCCAGTTTATAATGTTACTACTGACTTGATTTAAGACATGTTGGTTTCTAATGTTGCTATTGACTCGATTTAAGACAAGTTGCTTTTGGTTCTGAATTTGAACATGTTATTGGCCTTTAATGTTGCTATTGATTTGATTTAAACGTGTTGATGGGTTTTGTAAAGCATGTTTTAGCTGGTTTGATTTGAAGGTGTTGCTTTTGGTTTAATCAAGTATGATCAGTTTATTCTTTTTTTTTTTTTTGGAATGAAGTATATTGATATTGGTCATTACTAATATGTTGGATTTAAAAAATGTTGCTTACTGCTATTGTATTTAAATATTCAATTCGTATAACTAAGTTGCTTTTTATGTTAAATATGAATGCTCATGATTCAAATGCTGTTGTTTGTGTTTAAATATTCAGTTTCAAATAAATAGTTAAAGGTGGTTCAAATAAGTTGTTATTGAACGGGATGAAATCAATTCTCTTTGGATATGCGAAGTTGTTCATTTTCTAAAACATGAAATTGTTGAGGGATTTGCTTATATATTGTGTTGGAGGTTATAGTTTACGTCTATTATACCTTAACCATGTTCAAGAGAAGTTCAAAATTCATTTAAAAATGTTTAATTTATAGTTTTGTTTTTTTTAGAAGATGATTGGATATGGATATACTAGTAGATCTTAATTCATGGCCAATTGGAATATGGAGTATCCCAAAGATTCGAGTCCTTTGGTCTATGCAGTTGTGCTGTGTGTTTTGTTTTATAGTTTTGGAAGTGGTGCACTTCATCTGGTATTTTTGTGACTGTGTCTTTTTGTAGAGAACAGTTGTAATTTTATCCATTGTCTTATTTTCCATTTCTCTCTTGTCGGGTATAGACATATCCCATTTGTGTAAGGAATTCATTTTGGTTTTACCATACACTAATATGAGTGTCCAATGCACTGAGATTCCTTTTTTAAAGGTAATAAAAACACAATATATATATATATATATATATAATGGCTCCAATGACCCATATAACATACCCATAGGATGAAACTCATTTCCATTTGGGTTAAGTTCCAAAGGCCTAATAGGATTGTTTTCAAAATAGGATTCTAAAGGCCCAATTGAGTGAGTTTTTTCAAAAGGGTTCAAGGTCCAATTCTCTCCAAATGGTTCTAATGGCCTAATTAAATATTTTCAAAGTGGAATTTAAAAAAATCTAATACTCTGGTAAATTATTATGTTTTAATTAGAAATAAATTTAGTGATCTTGTTCCACCCCCATACTTTTCAAAAATGGCACTTGTACCCTGAAAGATGTAGTCATCTCATTTTTGCCCCACTATTTTCATAAATTTTATTTTTGCCTCATTATTCTCATAAATTTCGTTGTGCCCCCAAAATATGGTAAATTATTTTAGTTTGTCCCAAGGTCCTAATCTCCATAGGCATTCAGTGGAGGTATACATTCCTAGTGTCCTAATCTATAGGGCTTTCAGTGGAAGTTTATCTTTCCCAAAGTCCTAGCTTCCATGAGCATTAAGTGGAGATTCATTCTTTTCTAATGTCCCAATTTCTATAGGCTTTTAATGAAGGTTTGTCTTCCCCAAATGTCCTAACTTTTTTTCCAGACTTTATGTGAAAATTTATCTTTCCCTAATGTCCTAATATTCATAGGCAAGAGATCATGCATTTCACGTAATCAACTTATCTAAATACTTCTGAACTATGTTGACCTTGATCCCTTTTGGGGTATGTAGGCACTCAGTTAGTAAGGTAGATATGGTTCCTTCTCTCTTTATCTTTTATCATCACATTAATAAAAATGGGGTAATTAAAATACATTAAATTTTCAAGTGCAAACAATTTAGGATAACTATTTTTAGGAATGGACATTGTGGGGTGCCTAACACCTTCCCCACACGTAATTATACTCTCGAACCCTTCATTTGGTTCCAAGGGCCAATTTTTCCCTTCTTTTTAAGGATCATAATTATCATTCTAATTAATTAGTGGCAATTCTAACTCCATTTTTCTCTCTGCGTTTTCCTTTACGTGCTCAAAGTCATAAAATGATTGCTTTTCACGGCTATCATGTTGTGACAGGACCCAAGAATTAACCTTGAACTATTTGTTTCACTAGTTGAAAAGTTCACTAGTGCCTGACATGCGTAAGACAATTGAACATGTGTAAATAACATGCACAGAAAGACGGTTCAGGGGGCAAGGGGCCCCTGACCCCCTTATTCCAAAATATACCCTAACTTTATACATAAATAGTAGTAATAAAATTTGAAAAACAAAAATAGAATAGTGAGACACTATATTTATATTGGAGTGTGAATAAAAGGGGGGAGCCTAGGTGGAGTGAGGCGTGACCCACTTGACTTAACAATTTCAAGTTCACCTTTGAAACTATGAGTTGAAATTTTTAGGAGAAAAATAATGTCCAAACCAAGATTAAGCACCTTCATATTGTCATATATACACTCCCTATTCCCACTATCTATCTGTATATTCCTATATGTCTGTATTTATCTCATTGTATCTTAGTTTAAATATTTGAGTGTTAACTTGTACATATCATCTGCACTAGTAGGCATTAGTTTAGATTTTGAATGATTCATGCACCAAACCCTAGCATGTATCCTTATGTATATATACACATTGCATCAGTAAATGAAACATAACCTTATCTCCATCTTATTTCTCTTTACTTTACTTATATATTGTGTTTGCTAATTTATGATAGTAATGGTATTATGGTAATAAGTAGAGAAACAAGAGAATATTATTTTTTTTCATGTGAGCCCCCCTTATTCTTTGTTGGTTCATCATTTTTCTTCAGGGGTCCTGCCAAAATTTTCTAACTCTCCCTCTCTCGCATAGTTTGGCCCTCCTTAGGTGATTTCTGGATCCGTCCCTATATGCACAATGTGATATTTTGAATATACATATATGCATCATTGTATATTATGCATATTCACCGAGACATACAGTTTCCATAATGCCTAAAAAGCTTGTTTTGGTTCGGCAAGGTTACATCCTAGGTTTTTCTATTAAGTTACTTTTCATATTTATTGTTTCCTACGTTTTACTCTATTTTTGAATACTGAATTGTGGCCTTGAATTTGACCCTATATTTTTATGAATTGTATATTCATCTATTTTTGTATGGTTTCCTAGAACTTATTGAACACCTTTTCATTCACTAAGTCAGTATACTTACCTTCTCTATTTTCATATTTTTAACAGCTGATCGAGGACGTTCAACAGTAACCTTCATTAACCTGACTTATTGTGTCTGACTCGGCAAGGTATTCCTAGAAACAAACTTGGTAATACTAAGGATGTTGCTTGTGGTTACAAGGGACATGAATTACATTGCATGTTTTTAACTTTAGTTTGCGTTTAGTATATTTTTTGGATTTACATATGTTAGGGCTAAGCCCTTTACTTATGTTTCATTCTGGATTTTTTGTTTACTGGTGGATTTGAGCTCTTTATTAGTTTTCTTGATTTATGTACGTGTAATGCTTATTAGGTCTTAATCTTAGACAGTATTTTATATTTTAGAAAAAAATTATTTATTTGAGTGAGTTAAATTTTTTTTTTTGATATGAGGAAAATAAAAAAGATAAAAGTTCATTATTTAATTTAATATACTTTTTTTAGTTTCTACAAATTTCTTTTCTCAAATGTATAATAGTCATATGGGTTTTTGAATTTTTTGTAGTTTTTCCTGCTAGGAGCATTACTCCTTCAGACAATAACTTTTTCCTCTCTCATTTTAGACACTCTCTCTCTTCCAGCCCGTATATATGTGGCTGTTAGCTCAATTATTTCACCCCTTAATTTCACTAAAATATTTTTAATGATGTCTAAACAAACTGCAAATTGAATAAAGAAGAAACATCCCACACTTCTGACTTATCTCACATACCCCGTAGGAACCAGTCAGTGATATGCAGTGCTGGAAATTAAAGTTGAAAAGTCAAAGAGCCACATTGCAACAATAGAGAAGCAGAGTGAAGCCAAAATACTATATACAAGACAAAACTGAAGTAGTCACGTGAAGATTTTGTAGGATTGACAAAGTCAATGGAGTAACCTTCAAGTGAAGCATTTAATGTTATGAAAAAAGGTGTAAGGCATTAATATGCAAGAAGACAAAATCCCTCCTTTATGTCATTTTCAACTTTACCAAGAGCCAATCAAAAAACGGACACCTCATTTCTCTTGGACAAAGAAGATACAAAGTAAAGCTCAAATTCTCAGATGCACATAGACTCATTTCAGAGTAAAGAAAGATGTAAAGCACGCTTCTGAGATTAGACAAATTCTTCTGATGAAGCATTCTGCCCTGCAGAAGAAAAAAACTTCACGGATATGGAAAGATCTCCTCTGAAGTTAATGCAGTGTTACTTTCGGCTGGAGCTTTCTTCCTAACAGAGGAAAGATACACGAATATGGGAGGATTTCATCTATTTTCAAAAAGA
>JASKGM010008434.1:0-40236 GCA_034509205.1 Ceratonia siliqua | reverse complement strand
TACATGTTTTTAATTATTTATATTAGAATTAATTTTATAACAATATTGTATTTTATTTATTTATATTATCCAAATTTATTTGGAATGAAATGTCTAGTAGCTCCGTTAAATTTTTTACGATTTTTTGACAAAATTATTTATTACCTTAGGAAAACTTTACCTGCGGATTTTGACGGGGTAAAATTCGCGGGTACGTTCCTGCGAATTTTTCCTCAGATAAATCCATAACAAAATCCGCGGGAAATTACCTGCGGATTTTGATGGGGACAAATCTGCAGGTATTTTCCTGCGGATTTTTCGGATAAATCCCTAACAAAATCCGCAAGAATTTTTCTGCGGAATTTCATGAGTAAAAATCCGCAGGTAAGTTTCCTGCAGATTTTCTTGCGGATTTTTCCCTGGTGAAAATTTCGCAGGAAAATTCGCAGGAACCGGTTTTCACGAGCTTTATACCTGCAAAAAAAATCCGCAAAAAAATCCGCAGGAAATCTGTTTCTTACGGATTTTCCTTCAAAATCCGCAGGAAAATCCGCAGGAAATCAGATTTTTTCTTGTAGTGCAACATGATGGCTTGTACTGTCTTGAATCCAAGGAGGAAGGAAGAGCAGCTTTTACAGTTAATAAAATAAGTAATCCAGAACTTTGGCATAGAAGGCTTGGATATGTCTTTAATGCAAAAGTTCAGCATATAGAATTTAACTGCAGTAATGTATTTGATGGTTTCAATTCCCATTTTGACTCTTGTATAAGGGCCAAACAGACTAAGCTTCCATTTTCTACCAGTACAATGAAATCTAATTCTTGCTTTGTTTCATTCACTGTGACATATGGACCCTACAAAACTGCTTCATTTACAGAAGCTCATTATTTTCCTTCCAT
Source organism: Ceratonia siliqua (assembly GCA_034509205.1). Taxonomy (NCBI): domain Eukaryota; kingdom Viridiplantae; phylum Streptophyta; class Magnoliopsida; order Fabales; family Fabaceae; genus Ceratonia; species Ceratonia siliqua. The sequence continues at coordinate 39,357 of JASKGM010008434.1, read as the reverse complement.
TGTTAATGATTATAGCAGTCGAGTCTGGGTTTATTTAATGAAGTATAAGTTTGAAGTAGGTCATTATTTGTCCATGTTTTGCACATGATAGAGACATAGTTGCAGAGGAATGTCAGACATATAAGAACTTATAATGCGACTGAGTTCCAATCAAACCACATGATCAAATATTATGAAGAAAAAGACATAATCCTCTCTACACACTGCACAGATACTCCTCAACAGAATAGGGCGATGGAAAGGAAACACAGACACATCCTTGAGGTGGTAATTGCACTGAGGTTCCAAGCTGGTTTACCTATAAAGTTTTGGAGAAAATGCATTCTCAAAGTTGCTTACTTAATTAAGTTGTCATCTAAAAATTATCATGGAAAAAACACTATATGAAGCGTTAATGGGAACCAAGCCTCTTTATCGACACTTGAGAGTGTTTGGGTGCTTAGCATATGCATATGACAATAGTAGAGGAAAGTACAAATTTGATGAAAGAGGAAGGCTTTGTGTATTCATCGATTACTCGAATAGTCAGAAAGGATACTAGATATATGACATTCAGAAGGGCATCATTTACACCCTTAGGAACATTATTTTCTTTGAAGAAAATTTTCCATTCAAAAAAGGAAACAATCCTATAGAAACACAATGTTCAGATGAAGAGGGAAATGACACTGGGTAGGGAGAAGTCCTTGAAAGAAACCCTTCGAGTAATTGTCATGGGCCAATAGATATTAACAATGAGACGACTTTGCTCATTGGGCCACCAGTTATACAGATTATGGATGAGACCCAACGAATGGAGGGAGAAAACAACGAGTACATGCCTAATTTTGATTTAAGTATGTCGCGCCACAATTTGAGAATTATGGACCAAACATTGAGCCCAATAGCCAAGATGCCAACATACCAGCAATAGGGCCCTATAACCTTCCCACAATAAGCCCAAGATCCAATAGAGAGGAATGGCTTAAGGAAGTTGGGCCACGGATAATGGACCTTGTTAACCACCCAAAGCCCATCCATGACAACTCAGCCATGGATCCTTCATAATCCAATTCTACTGAGCATAATCAATGACAAATGGACCAACTTACTTGAGCTCATCATCTAGACTAGACCTCTCGAGTTGCTAGGACTAGGTCCAGACTTCTAGATGGCTTCATGGCAGATCTCCCTCTTCTCTCAACCAAGTTAGCTCGTGGGGGGCTAGTACCATTAAATATCCAATAGCCCAACAACTCTCCTATCATCATTTTTCATCAAGTCACAAAGGGTTCCTAGCTATTATTACTTCACATAATGAGCCATGAAACTTTGCTTAAGCTGTTGAAAATGATCATTGGCATGAAGCCATAAAGAAAAAGGTTCAAGCCTTAGAAGAAAGTGGTACTTGGACATGAAGAACTCCCACCTCACTAAAAGGTCATTGGTTCAAAGTGGGTTTACAAAATCAAATACAAGCCAAGGGGTGAAACATAATGGTACAAAGCTCAGCTTGTTACCAAGGGCTTCACATAGATAGAAGGTGTCGACTTCCATGAGACATTTGCACCAATAGCAAAATTGGTCACTATCATATGTCTTCTCACTATTGTAGTCAAGAAAACATAGGAAATACACCAACTAGATGTATACAATGCCTTTTTGCATGGAGATTTAGACAAAGAGGTATACAAGTAGATACCACAAGGGTTTGTGAAAGAATGGGAGACAAAAGTATGCCAGTTGAGAAAATCATTGTATAATCTGAAACAGACCTCGCGAAAATTGGTATCACAAATTTACCAATACTTTGCTTAGTATTGGATTCAAACAGTCCAAAGCGGATCACTCTCTTCATGTATCAGAAAATTGAATATTCATTATAGCCTTAATATATGTTGATGATGGTATCCTTGTAAGGAATATCAAAGAAGAAATACAAAAGGTGAAGATTTATCTTAACAAAGAATTCAGCATCAAGGACTTAAGCCACTTGAAATGTCTCGTAAGGATAAAAGTTGTTATATCACCACAAGGAATTGTCTTGAGTCAACGTAAATATACATTGGATATTTTGGAGGAATACAGTCTACAAGGTTTTCGTCCATGTGCTTTCCTTATGGAGTAGAATCACAGACTTTGTGTAGATATTGATGGTCCAACTATTAATGCAACACAATATAGACTATTGGTAGGGCGTCTATTGTACCTCACCGTCACCAAGACAGATATCACCTATGCAGTTAATATCCTCAACCAGCTTGTTAGGTCGCCTAAATAAGAACACATGACAGTTGTAGAGTGCGTATTGAGATACTTAAAGGGGACCCCTAGTTAGGGAATCATGTTAATGGTTGTAAGAGATTTAACACTGAAAGCTTATTGTGATGCAAATTTGAGTGGTTGTCCTATGACGTGATGTATTAGCACCGTTTATTTTATTCTACTAGGAGGCTCCCCAATATCGTGGAGGACTAAGAAACAGTTTGGTGTAGCTCGATTGTCTACAGAAGCATAATATTAGGTAATGGCAGTAATAACCAATAAGTTACTTTGGCTGCATTGTTGGCTATTGCCAGATCTATAGTCCCTGCAAACAGAACCCACAACATTATATTATGATAACCAAGCTGCCTTTCATATTGCTGCAAATCCAGTATTCCACTAACAGACTAAGCATGTGGAGATGGATTGTTATTTTGTCCGAGAGTGGGTCTAATCCCATGAGATTTTACCTACCAAGATTTAGATTGGTTCATAACTAGCTGATGTCTTCACTAAAGCTTTGAGACGAGAGATTTGAATCCTTAGTGGGCAAGTTGGGTGTTGTTAATCTCCACCATCCAACTTGAAGGAAAGTGTTGACTTAATCAAAGGACCAAATCTCTCTCTCCTCCCACGCTGGCTTACTCTCTATCCTTTAATTACAGCCTTTGCATGCATGCTCTGTCTCTACTGTTGCCTTCATCCTGAGACTGCTAAGTACAACGGCTAGATGCAAGGGTTAACTCTCAGAAGGCGGATTCCATGGAATCCTTTCCACTTTCATCTAAACACCTCGAGTGCTATTAGTGATGTAGAGTTTTGTACATAAGAAAGGCACAATGTTTTGCTTTTATTTGTAGACAATCCCTTATTTTTTTTCTTTTTTCTTTTACTTTATATTCTAGCACTAATAATACCTTGTGTGTATATGTTAAGAGAAAACTTATTTCCACATCTTTTTCTCACACCTCATTTCTCAACCATTGATATATTATAAAATAATAGAAAATGTAATTAATAAATAATAATAAAATAATAAATATGAGAAAAGGTATAAAAATGGTGTGAAAAAAGAAGTGTGGGAATAACATTACTCATATGGTTAACACTAGATGAGTTTTTGCACCATTTGCAAACTTTACACTACATTATATATAGTTGAGTCTAAAATGTGTAAATCTTTATATGTAATATCATGACCAATTTGAATTAGTTCTTAATTAATTTTTGCCAAAATATATCTATACAATAACATTTACATATTTTGATTTGAAAAAAAATATATTTGAAAACTTAAAATTCTCACACCATAATTGTCTCTACAAAAAAGCAAAATAATTTATTTTAGAGTAATGTGTTACTAACATTCAATTTTGTAATAAAAACACATTTCCCTATTAAGGCTATTAAACTTATCCAATGCGTCACATCAATTAATAATGACCCATCCATTATAAAAACCTAGCAAAGGTGTGCTTTTTTTTTTTTTTTGACTTGTTGCTTGAATGAGTAATAGTCTTTAAATAAAAATACCATGATATTTGACCCAAAAACTCATCCAATATATATATATATTATGAAAAAAGATTACTTCACACTAGTGTCAATCAAAATTAATCTTATATTATTGTATAACTTTTTGTAGAATAAATTTTTCACAAAATCTATTAGTGTTGGATAAAAAGTTCATATCATAAAAATTATATATACAAAATTTTATTTTAATCCAAGATTATTTTTTCTTATAAATAGTTTATAAAATTAACGTATAATATAATGTTCAAATATAAATAATAATTAACTATATGATTACATGCTCTATTATATTTATCTAATTTTTTTTAAATATGACATTAAGATCAACATAATAATTACTTCAAAATCAACAATTTTGATATCATATTCTATAATGAGACTTTGAGTCGTGTAAGTCAATTGATCCCTCCTCTTTCACTCTCTCTCTCTTCTAGTTTAGGTTTTCTGGTATTTGTTTTATTTTATTTTTCGTTAATTTTCAGATACACATTAGAATTTCATTCATCCCCTTGTAAATATCATCTATCATTTGAACTTGGAACTTCAAATATTTTCAAAACCTTGGCTGCTGCAAAATGTCAAGCTATAGAATCTGAAAGCGCGAAGAAATATATATCCAAATTAATTTTATTGAGGAGTTGAGCATGATGAACCCGGGTTTAGCCAACCATATCGAAAATACCATATATAAAGATGATTCAATGTAAATGCATAATAGATAAAGAAATATATATATATATATATATATATATATATATATAAGAGTGGAATTAGGCATTCTTTTTTCAGAATATTACGTTACTTATAAACGCAGAAACAACAAAACAAGGCTCATAATTAATAATAAAGTTCAACGTTGTTAGATGGATTACAGTATCGATTTCTACGATATTAGATGCTTGTTTGCAACATTTCCTTTCATAGTAGTTCAATATTAGTAGTTTTTAAATTTTGGATATTTTTCTGTTTCCTTTCCAAGGAAGATCAAATGTTTTGTCTCATGATGTATTTTCTGAATCACAATAATCAGATTCTTAAGATGGTCTTTTGTTGGAGGAGGTACAAACACATAAGGTTAATCTTCACAATATTCCTAGTTATCTGTACCATACTTATCAAAGTCAGCATTTTCCTGAAATGGAGCCCTTTTATATAACACCATTTGGCTCCCTTGTGTCATAGTACAATTCAATTGGTTAAGGGACCAAGTGAAGAAAAAGAAATTGCAAACACAATTTGTTATTGTGGCCAAATGTATATTGAAGGTCCGCCATGGAGAAATGTAGGTATTACAAATTATATCACTCACAAACTTCACAAATTTATTATATGATCATGTTGGGAGAAATAAAGAGAAATGCTTCCCTTACATATATAAATAGTATTTCACAATGTCTAATAAAAGTATTTATATGAGAGAAGCATTTCAGGTGGGTTCCATCACTTTTGTGAAGCATTGTGATGCACTATTTATATATGTGAGAGGAGTATTTTTCATAAATTAAAAAGAAATGCTACATTTACAAACTTTATCTCTCACAAACACACTTTATCACTTCATATTATCATGCACATCCCATCACATCAAGCTATATAACTTCTTCCAACATAACATGTAATGGGCTTCTGAAATTTGTGAAAATTAAAATTTGAGAGTAGCATTTCTCAAAGGCCTTTTATTATTAGCTCCACTCAGCATCTAGGTAAGGATGTATTATTACACCATTAGATATAGCATAATAAATATATTTTTCAAAATTAAATATGATGAAATGGATGTGATGATGTGGAGTGAGATGAGAAAAAAATTGTAAATGTAATATTTCTAGTGAACTATGTACCAAATTGAGGATTTTTTTTTTTAAACAAAGAAGTTAACTCTATTCACGTGCTATGCTTTATGGGATTCAATAGTTTCTTATAATATTATTTTAAAATATTATTATAAAAATGAATTCAAGAGGATGTTTGGTACATTGACTAATTTTTTGCATGGGAATGATATATTGTCATTTTAGTACAAGAATAAGAAAAATATAACTAAATTTTAAGTTTTAATCAAGTTTTGATCTCTTAACTTTTCATCAAGTTTTAAGTTTGTTCTTTAATTTTTTTTTAATTCTATTAATGTCTTACAATTTGCATAATATCATCATGTTTGTCCTTATCATTGAGTCTGTTTACCTCACTAAATTAAAAAGCTTAGGTCTCCTACATGAGAAGTTAATTGTAGACTTTTAATCGTCATATGAGATGCTTACATGGTTGAATGCCTAAAATGATGCTGTTTTATATATAATTTTGGTCGTTTCCTCCTTCTCTCCTTCACCCCCGACGTCAGAGCTGATCTCCTCCTTCTCCTCCTTTTTGTTACATTTGTCCTAAGCTAATCGAGTGAAACTCCTTCAAGCTCGGCGAAATGGCAAATCGCACCTGATTTTTCCTACAAGCTGGACAGAAACCTCGGCTAAACTCCTTCAATTAGCGACGTTCAACTTCGAATCACCTGGATGGGATCAATCAACAGTTGGTGAGCGTCAAAGCGGAATTTCAATTTGGGAAAATGTATTCTGTAGGTTTTATGGAAGCCATGATATCAAATTTGGCATTTGCATTTTGAACATCTTTTCAAAGAGGGGAATGAAGGAAAAGTCTTTCAGCGGAATGAACTATGCTTGTTTGTCAATTTTGTCTCTTGCAATTCTTACACCGTTCACAATTACTATCAAGGGATCACAGATGTGGGAAGCTGGATGGAAAACAACCCTCTCTCAAATTGGACCTCAATTTATATGGCAATTACAAGAAGAATTCTTACTTTGATGTGCTGCCTGCTATGTTTATTATCATGGTTGTGCTCTTCTTAATCTATTTGCATTTCTATTTTTGTGTTAGATGTGATGTGATATTTTGAAATTTTCATAATATCTGATTAGTTTAAGATGATTATTATCTACATCTCTTGTTTTACTGTTTGAGGAAACTCAAAATATATTTGATGCTACCTAAATAGTTGCTTTTGAAATAGAATGTCTCTGATTTTTTAGCAGTTTGACCAAGTCAAATGTTCCTAGACATACTTGGGAACTTCTTAATGGTTGCTTATAATGAGGTGACAAAATTAGAAGTTTATTTAGCTTTAGCTTATTGTATTTATAAGATATAACCAACTCAAGATCTTCTTTGAACTTTCATGGATGCAAATTCTCAGATATCTGGCAAGAAAACAAAATTTTCTAATTAGTATACTTATATTGCAACCTGTAATATTCTCTTCATGGGTAAGAATTTTTACTTAGTGTAGTCTGGATTGATTAGTTACACACATGATACCACTTCTTGTAACACTTTGCTTTGCTCTCTTAGAGGGTAGACTTTAAATTATCAACTCAACAAATTGACCAATTATCCCCACATTCCGTATGTAAGCATATGCACTTACTACCAAATACTGGCAGTATAGCTGTCTACATAAACATTTAGAATCCACAGTAATATCCAATCAAACTTATTGACTTTGCTTTAAGACGAAAAAGAATAGATACCGAAATCGTTCCTTCGTCTACACTATAATATCCAATCAAACTCAAGATTTTGGAAAATCAAATTTTCTTTCATTTCATTTCATTTTCTTATCAATTTTCAACTTTATTGAAAGACTCTGAAACAAAGAATGAAGCATGTAAGTCAATCATCTTATTGTCATCTTCCAATGACAGTATATATATTGTTTCCGGGTTCCTTGCTTACTCCACTATGTGTGGCATCCTCCAATGCCATTTCGTAATCCACCTGCATACACCATGTATACCAAGTTCAACAATAAATTTAAAACTAAGGAACTCGCTGCTCCTCCCCTATTCCTTTTCTCTTTCGTTTCTATCGCAGTACTAGGAAGGAAGGAAGCAATAAACTAGAGAAGAATTCGAACATGGCCAATTCTACAATACTCCTAAGTAGCGATGCTCAAGAGCTTATTTTTTATTTTTTTTTATTTTTTTATAATTTTTTTTAAAAATAAATTAAAAAAATTTTCATAACACATTAATTAAAAAGTAAAAAAAAAATCTTTTAATTCTTTTTTTTATTTTAAAAATTTTTATTCTTTTTTTTAAATAAAAATTAAAAAAAAACAAAATTTTAAAATTTTAAAATAAAAAACAAGCTCATGGGTATCAAATACTGAATAGTATTGTAGTAGCGCCCTCGAACGTTAGAGTGAACGAATTTAAAGAGATGAAGTGAGAAACAAGGTTCTTTGCTAGAAACCTCTGATCTTCAATAACATAAACTGATAGATCATCATACAGTATGAGTTCAAATCCATATATCGAGGGAGTCTTGTTTCTAAGAAAATAAAGGGGTCATTTGCTAGTCACAAGACCACTTAAAATATAACTAAAACATATACAGTAACAAAACAAGGACAGATAACATTAAAACAGAGTCTGGAAATGCTCCGGCATTAGTCTCCCCTGCCTACAGACAGAGTACTTGTACAGAACTAATTTCATACCATCCTACATTGCACTCATAATGCAACATTCTACCAAAGCATAATAGGTTGTCTTCTCATAAAAATGAATAGGACGATCTATGATGATTGCATGTTCATAATTTAGGGAACCAAATCTTTCATTTATCATTTCAGTAGTAATGTAGGTCTCCTTCTTTGCTTCTTCAACGTCTTTACCGGAACTCCTTGGGGTATTTACAATTTGGACTAGTATTAAATCGCCCTGCAGTTCTGGATTCTGTTGTAGGAGTTGTGCAGCCAAAGTATTCAAGCCCAATGCAACCCCTTTTGGATTCATATTCCAAGCCACGAATTCGATGTCTCGCTTCCTCAGAAATGTTGGAAGACTTGTAAGATGACAATCATGAACCTATACATAATCATCTTTTGGATTAATACCCTCCATGATCTTATTTGCAAATATCTTGTTATCAGAAACATAAGCTTACCAGAGTGACCTATCAAATCAATTGCAATTGTTAGGAGCCATTGGTAACATGTAATGGGATAGAGGCCACAAATATTGCTTGCAAAGTCCATCATAAAACTGTTTCTAGAAGTGATGTAGCGTGGAGTGGCTGAAGCAGAACAATGTGAAACACTATGCAACCAGATTCGGGATGAAGCAGAATCTGTAGTACAACACTCACACAATCTGCTATATTTCCTAGAAGAAATTCACAGTTCTAAGAAAATAGAAGAAAGGGAGAAAGAAATGCTCATGCATTCTGTAACTTCAGAATATCATTCATCAAAACTCCTATTATAGAGCCACAACTGTGGTATAAAACCAAACCTAAAGGAAAACATGATGCAACCAAAACACAACTCAGAATGCAGTAAAACGACACAGGAATTATCATAACTTAAAAAACCAAAACGCAACCTACAAAGTAGCAAAGCGACACAGACTAAAAACTAGACAAAACAGAAATAAAAGGAACTAGAATAAGGAGATATAAAGTAAAACGACAAGGCATGGTTACGACTTTTCTTTCATCATATTCGAGCTGCATCAGGAGGTCTGAAGGAAGAAAGGTAGGTAAGTAATTGAATTACTTCAGCAATTCAAGAGAAACTTTCTCTTGTTCACTTCCATCAACTTCAACAACATCTGATGCCATGGATAATAGCTCTTTAAGAGAAGTGCACATGTAATTTGAGAATTCTTGTCACCCTTATGCAAAGCTGTAGTATCTTCAATTAGTTTTTGGGCTTGAGTGGTTGCTTTATAATTCAAGACTCTTCCACAGGCACTAGCAAAGGTACATTTTGCGACAACACTTTTTTTCTCCTTAACAATAGGAAACAACAACCTTACTAGCATATTTGCATATGGGTTGATGTCAACACCAATTCCTTTAACTACCAAGGTAATAAAGTTAGCCACGCCAACCCTATTGTTAAGCCCCACCCTAGATCGAACTAGATGCACAAGCCCTGGGAACAAAGCACCCACAAATTCGGAAACAGATTTGGTCAAGTGGACTTGACCGGATGTTGCACAAATCTAAGCCGTCCATATAAAAACGGACGGCATAGATTAAAAACAAAAAAAAAATTTCAAAAAAATTTTTAAAAAATATGTTAAATCTTGACCGTCCGTTTAAAAAACAAATGGTCCGAATTTAACTGGACCGATAATGTCGTGGGTAACATGACCAGATCCGAATCCCATAGATTCCACATCTACAAACTTTTATGAAACGGATGGTCTGAATTTAACTAGACCGATCATGTCGTGGGCGACATGACCAAATCTGAATCCCATAGATTCCACATCTACAAACTTTTATGCATGAGTCTCAAGTGTCCCACATAGGAGAACCTTTGGCGATGGAAATTCTCAAACTTTCAAGCTTCTCTAACTATATTCCAACATTTTCTACGTGAAGCCCAACATAATTGAGTCCTTGGTCTTCAAGGCTTGATAAACTTTCCAACATATGCAACACACTAAATTAGACAAATGTTGACAAATTGTAGTTCTTGCATGCTTTGTAAGCTTCATAACAACTTAAATTAATGCTTTCCAAACACTGTCAAATTTACTTAATATGCCTTCTGTAACCAGAAAAGGCAAAACAATATATGCTTGGCGGGCATTTAACATATCGATTAGAGAAACATCACAAAGCCTTGTTGTTAATGAAGTTACAGTACAACATAATTTCTCACCATAAACTCTAACAATCTTCTTTATGTTATCCATCGCACGAAATGCTCTAAACCATAATCTTTTTATATGCTTTCCAACCTCATAAAATTTTCATCCTTGGATGATATCAACAACGGCAAGGCATGATGCCTCAAGCCTAGATGTACATTGTGTTAGTAAATCAGCCATGATGAGATCTAAGTTTTCATCAATGGTTCTCCTTAAGTCTGCCACTAGTGATTTCCATATATGTACCATTGCATCCTGTACATTTTTTTCCAGTATCATACTGGTAGCGTACAAGCCTTGGAATCAATGAACGTAAATGTGGCTTAAGAACATCCCCAACTATCATACCCTTCAGCCAAACTTTGTAACCAACAGATTCACCCAATTTCTCCCCACGTTCTGTTGCAACTCTTTCAGAAACAAACATAGCAGATATTCTTCTAGGTTGAGTACAAATTATGCTACAGAAAGCAACACATGTAGCTTCAATCTCATACTATAATATGTATTGAAGAAGCTGCGTGGTCTTACCACAACCATTTTCACTTGAAACATCAATAACCTGCTTCTCTGAATGCTGCTTCATGGAATCAGATGGACTCCTGAGAGCTGACCCATATAGAGTCTTATAGTCGAGAACCTCATCAACACCTAAGCTCTTAACAAAGTCAATGTTGCAGGCCCCACGAGTGGCTGTCACATTCATGTTTCCTAGCTTCGCCAGTTGAACTGGATAGTGACGCACACCACTTGAAGTAGTAATTACTAAAATGTTCTTTTGTTTTCCAGTTCCTGTTGACCGTGATGCTCATTCTTTCATTCTCCAGCAATTTCTTCAAAGTCAGTGATCAAGAAAAAAGCTGCTAATAAATGCATGTGAAACAAATAAATTACCAGAACCATTACAGTAGTAAAACTAATATAAAAATCTTGATAGAACCGACTTTGTTAAGTTGGTAAATAATTGTTATATATATGTGTGTAATCTCCCTATTTTGGTATGAGAAAATAGCTCTAGCTTATTTCTTCCACCATTTTCATTGTCCAACTATCTTCCAAATCCTTTAACTATTTTTCCTAACCAATCAATTATACTTTGTTGACCATACCCCAAAAATTTAACCTATGGCTACATCTACTATCAATTTCTCATCTATTCCTCTCCCAATTTTTACTGGCGAAAATTATTATCTTTGGAGCTTAAGATTAAAGAGATATTTTAACTCACAGAAATTGTGAGATATTGTTAAAAATGGGTTTGTTAACCTAGCAAATATCTTCACTCTGTCAAAGGATGAGTGTAAAAAATTAGAAGAAAATCAGCAAAAGGATTCTCAAGCTTTGTATGTCATCCAACAAGCGGTGAGTGATATCATCTTCAGCAGCATTTCTGATGCTGATTCTACAAAGAAGGCATGGGATATTTTGGAGGAAGAGTTTCACGATACCGAAAAGGTACACTCCATCAAACTCCAATATTTAAGAAGAGAATTAGAAATTTTAAAAATGAAAGAGACCATAGGTGAATATTATGCCAAAATAAAAGATATAGTTAATCAAATGAAGTTATATGGAGAAAATATGACTAATAAGATAATGGTAGAAAAAATACTTATCACTCTCACAGAAAGTTATGATCCCATAGTTACAGCTATTGAACAAGCAAAAGATATAGTATCCTTGTCAGTAACTGAACTAGTGGGATAATTGAAAGCTCATGAAAAGAAATTAAGGAGACGTAATGAAGAAACAGTTGAAAGTGCATTCTAAACAAAAATGAATCTCAGAGATCAAAATTCTAAAAGTAAGGGAAGAAGATTTAATCAAGATTCAAAAGGAGAAGAAACTTCCAAAGATAGAGAAAATAAAAAGGAGCAGAGAAATCATCCAATAACAGAGACAAAAATCCTTCATGCAAAATTTGCTAGAGGAAAAGTCATCAAGAAAAAGATTTATGCTTCCGAGGTAAGCCACAGTGTGCTATGTAAAAAATTCAAGCACGTGTAAAAAGATTTTCGCACCAGAAATACTCATTAAGCCAACTACGTAGAGGAAAGAGAGAACGATAAGTATATGTTTTTCATAAGCAACAACTCGTCTAAGAAGGCTCAAGACACGTGACTTTTAGACAGTGGTTGCAGCAATCATATGACACTATACAGAGACTTTTTCTCTAAACTAGATACAACATTTCAATCAAAAGTTAGAATAGGCAACGGTCAATTTCTAGAGGTATAAGGCAAAGGAGTTGTGGCAGTAAAGACAAATAAAGGTATGGGATACATTAATAATGTCTTATTGGTTCCTAATTTAACACAAAATCTACTCAGTGTTGGTTAAATGATGCAATATGGCTACACACTACACTTTGGAGGAGACACTTGTACTATTTATGACAAAGATCTTCTTATAGCCAAAGTTAGAATGAGAAACTGCAGAGACTTTCCTATTCACTGGAGATATGAATCCGCCATGAAGACTCAACTTGATGATTCACTACTATGGCATCGAAAATTCGGACACTTCAACTATCATGGTCTTAGTATTCTACATCTGGAAAATATAATAAAAGATCTTCCAAACATTAAAAAGGATGAAGTTGTATGCAAAGGGTGTATGCTTGGAAAACAGCACCAGCAACTATTCTCATCTAAGCAAACATGGAGAGCCAAAAAAGCTTTGAAGCTTATCCATACAGATATATGCGGGCCTATGAAAACCCCATTACTCAATCAGAATAGGTACTTCATACTTTTTGTTGATGATTATACTAGAATGACATAGGTTTATTTTGAGAGAAAAATAAGAAGTTTTCAAGGTTTTTAAGAAATTCAAACAATTAGTAGAAAAATAAAGTGGCCATGAAATTAAAACACTACGAAGTGATCGTGGCAAATAATATAACTTTAACGAATTCAACAAATTCTGTGAAGAAGAAGGAGTTTAGCATCAATTAATACTTGGCTATGCGCCAGAGCAAAATGAAGTTTCAGAAAGAAAAAATCAAACTGTAATGGAGATAGCAAGATCAATGCTGAAAGAAAATGCACTACCCAACACGTTCTGGGCAAAAGTGGTATATATTGTTGTATATTTGTTGAACAGGTGTCCAACCAGAGCAATAAAAGATAAAACACCAGTGGAAGCTTGGAGCGAAAGGAAACCATCTGCTAAACATCTTAAAGTATTCAGCTATATATGCTACATTCACATTCCAGATAAAAAAAAAAGTAAACTTGATGAAAAAACAAAAAAAGAAATTTTTCTGAGCTACAGCACTGGATCAAAAGGCTATAAAGTATATAATCTAAAGACAAAGAAGCTCACCATCAGCCGAGATGTATAATTCAATGAGAGCGCAGCATGGAATTGGGAAGAAGAAAATATTGAGAAGAAGAACATATACTTAGAGCATCCAACTACAACTATTCATGAATATAATGATCAAGATGGTACTGATACTTCATCTTCACTGGCCACTCCAAGAACATCTCCAACTCAAGAAGTGTCCTCACCAGAATCTGCACCAAGAAAAGTACGAACACTGAGAGATATTTATGAAAGCTGCAACTACATAACTATGGAGCCAGAAAGCTTTGAATCAGTAGCAAAACAAGACATGTGGGTGGTAGCCATGAAAGAAGAAACAAAAATGATTGAAAAAAATGAAACATAGAAGCTGGTTGAAAGACCAAAGGAGAAAGAAATAGTTGGTGTTAAATGTGCTTACAAGACAAAGCTAAATACAGACAGATCAATACAAAAGAAAAAAGCAAGATTATTAGAAAAAGGATATTCACAAATACCTAGGGTCGACTATGATGAAACATTTGCACCAGTGGCTCGACATGATACAATAAGGGCTTTAATCGCATTAACGACACAAAAGAATGGAAGGTTTATCAACTAGATATCAAATCAACATTTTTAAATGGATTTCTTGAAGAAGATATCTATATGGAACAACTACAAGGGTTCGTGGTGAAAGGACAAGAAGACAAAGTGTTGAAATTGAAGAAACCTCTTTACGGGTTAAAACAAGCTCTACGAGCCTGGTATAGTAGAATTGACAAATATTTCATAAGTCAAGGATTAAGGAGGAGCAAAAGCGAGCCAACTCTCTACAATTGACAAATATTTCATAAGTCAAGGTAATAACAACACTTATAATTTCTTTATATGTAGATGATCTCATTTTTACAAGAAATAATGAAAGCATGATCGAAGATTTCAAAGAAGATAAGATGAAAATGTTCGAGATGACGGATTTGGATCTCATGCATTACTTTCTTGGCATCGAAGTAATTCAAGACAATGATGGAATCTTCATTTCACAAAAGAAATACAGACATAATTTTCTGAAGAAATTTAAGATGAATGGGTGCAAGATAGTTGCCACTCCTCTAGTCAGTAATGAGAAGTTCCAAAAGAAGATAAATCTGAAAAGGTAAAAGCATCTAAATATAGAAGTCTCATTGGAAGTCTTCTGTATCTAATGGCAACAAGATCAGATATCATGTACACAACTAGTTTACTATCCATATTTATGCAGAATCCAAGCCAAAAGCATTAGGGAGCAACAAGAAGAATTCTAAGATATTTACAAGGAACAAAAGATTTTGGAATTCAATATAACTTTGTTAAAGATTCAAAACTATTTGGTTACACCAATAGTGATTGGACAAGATCTGTTGATGACATGAAAAGTACTTCAGGATATGTATTCACTCTTGGATCAGGAGTATTTTCTTGGTCTTCAAAGAAGTAGAAAACTATTACTCAGTCATCTGTTGAAGAAGAATACATTGCAGTAACAAGTGCTACTAGCCAGGCAATTTAGTTGAAGAAAATATTTGAAGACATTGGAGAACAATGTAAGGATCCAATAAAAATCCTATGTGACACTAAATCAACTATTGCAATCACTAACAATCATGTTCATCATAGCAGGACCAAGCACATTTGCAATCAAGTACACATTTCATACGCAAAGTAATAGCAGAGAAAAAGATAATACTAGCATATTGCAATACAGAGGAACAACTAGCAGACATTTTCACAAAAGCACTACCAAGACCAAAGTTTGAAATACTACGAAGATTGCTTAGAGTAACACGAATAAGCATCAAGGAGGAGTGTTGATCGTGATGCTCATTCTCTCATTCTCCAAAAATCTCTTCAAAGTCAGTGATCAAGAAAAAAACTGCCAATAAATGCATGTGAAGCAAATAATTTGCAAGAACCATCCAAAACCATTACAGTAGTAAAACTAATATAAAAATCTTGATAGAACTAACTTTGTTAAGTCAATAAATGATTATTATATATCTCCATGTTTTGGTATGAGAAAACAGAGCACATTCCAGCTTCTTTCTTCCACCATTTTCATTGTCCAACTATCTTCCAAATCCTTTAACTATTGTTCTTAACCAATCAATTATCAACTAATCCCAATTTTAAAAACTAAATTTTCATCCTTTAACTAACAGTTCCATCAAGCTTGATTCCTACAGTTTGAGTGAAGGCTTAATGAACTGTAAGACCAACCACATGTAAAGTTAAACCTTCAACAGCTAAGACTTCAGATTATCTAGAAATTGTTAAGCTCTCGGTAGCCACAACAAACTTAGGTAATCCACCTCCACGTTCATGAGTAAGTTTAGCAATAACTTTGTCACTAACTTAAGAATCTTTGACTTGTGGTTCAACCTATATAATCCCTCCTGCTACATCATTACCTTTATTAGTTTCTTCATTTTCATCAAGATAATCATCATAAACATGTTCAGGTACTTCCTGCTCTTCTTCTTCTCCTACAAAATTTGCCACTCCAATTATGATTCCTCCACCGTTCAAGTCGAGGGTATGAACTAATCTTTCTTCCAATCTACTCGGGCTGCTCGGCTTGCTGTTTTAGTGTCGTGAAATGGGTCTAGACATCCTAAGTTAATTCATCGTCTCCTGTACTGCCTTCCGACACATCCAAGGTTTTGCGATCACCCATCGTGGAATAGGTTCTCGTCGGGAGCTCTATATAGGCTTCTGCACATCCCTGTCGTTGCAGAGGTTGTACAACTCGGGATAGGTCCTCAATCGACTTCCTTATCTTAGCCAACTCAGCTTGTTATTCCTGGTTTCCTCTACCACTACAACTACCGGCTATGGGCTCTAATACCACTTGATGCAGTACTGGGAAAGAATAAAGCAATAAACCAGAGAATAACTCAGACAATAGAGTGAATGAAAGAGATGAATTGAGAAATAGGGTTCTTCATAAGAAGCTTCTGACATTTAATAACATAAATGATAGATCATCACACAGTAAGAGTTCATATCCATATATCGGGGGGGCTTGTTTCTAAGAAAATAAAGAGGTAACATACTAGTCACAAGACCACTTAAAATATAACTAAAACACATATAATAAAGAAACAAAAATAGATAATGTTAAAACACAGTCTAGAAATGCTCTTGCATAAGTAGGACGAACGAAATGAGACAATCCTAAAGCAGTATTGCCTAAAGCTTTGTATGGTGTCATGTGCATATGGTTTTACTTGTCATTCATGAATGTTCCAAAAAGGAACAACTACAACTATGGTTGAACCTATGCAACTAAAACATAAGGTCTGGGATAAATTCATAAAATTTATAGGCACAAAATCCATATTAGCAGTGAAATTTTCTAAACAAATGACATATGATTCCATTGGTCATGAAGAAGCTTTCTTATAGTAAGTTTTCTTAGGCAAATTTTATAGCTCTTAAAACCATCCCTCATTTAGACAATTTTTATCTATTCATAAAAATAAAATGAATGAATACTTGCAATCACAGAAAAAAAAAATCTCTCTACATATAAATTCACACAAAATGATAAGATAATACAATACTTAACAAACCTCATGGCGTAAGACATGAGGAATTTATTGAAGACAGATATCCCTAGCTTTCAGCTTTCATTTCCATATATGCAATCATGTCTGATAGCCACTGGGGAATCGATTGAACAACGAGAGAAAAAAAATAAAACTTCTAAATAGGAAATTTCATGTGTGATTATGGCAAATGGTTGAGAAGGAAGAGAAGGAGGAGAAGATCTCCGACATCGGGTGTGAAAGAGAAGAAGGAGACAACCTAAACTATATAAAACTACGTCGTTTTGGGTATACAACCATGTAAGCATATGATGTGGCAATTAACAGTTCACATTGGCAGCCAACTTGCCATGTAGTAGACACCTCAACTTTTTCCGTTAGTGAGGTTAACAGAGTTAATAGTAAGGACAAACATGGTGATATTGCGTAAGTTGTAAGATATCAAAAAAATCAAAAAAAGTTAAGGGACAAATTTGAAACTTGGTGAACAATTAATAGACTAAATTTATACTTTAGTCAAAAAATATCTAACAAAACCATCCCACTTTGAACATTAAAAAATAATAACTAAATAATAAAATATAAAATATAAAATATAAGAAAAATAAAATAATATCAATATGTAATAGATAATAAAGTAATAAATATAATATAAAATGTTATAAATTAGAAAATATAAGTTAATTAAACATAAAATACTATATATAATAAAATATGAAATATGATATGTAACAGAATATAATATAATCACACAATATATAATAAAATAATAAATAACAATACAATACCATAAATAATAAACATAATATTATAAAAAAAATATTTTTTAAAATGTTTTATCATAAGTAATATTAACTCTTTTAATAAAAAGAATTAAGGATAATTTAGAAAAAATGACTAAGAATTTTAATATTATTGTGATTGCACTGAATATAAGAATATAACATCATTAGGAATATCAAAAAAATTTCTTGTGAATAGTTTAGGTAAATTAAACAAACTTAATAATAATTTTGGGAACCACAATCCCCATATTAACATTTTCAGAATTTACATTTTTATGAATAAAAAATTTATCTGTGTACCAAACGATTTCAAATGAGACAATTCTAAAATAGTTGTTGTCAATAGCATAAAAAAATAATTACTTTTTTCAAAAAGTACTTAACGATGTCTGTGTTGAGCTCGGACTGGAGTTCAGGTCGAGTTGGGTGATGATCTCCGTCGATTAGTGATTCTACAGTAGAGAAAGTGTAAACTACAGGCCGGGTTGATAGTACCCGAGCTCCACTACTAAAGTCAGAGAGTTCCGAATTAAAAGGAGAGAGTAATAAATGCTAGAGAATTGTGAAAGGGTCATAAATATAAAAAAGGGGTATTTATATAAGGGGTAGGGGCATACCTGCCATTATGGTGAGTAGAGGTAGAAGTAGGCCATATGGCCTATCAAGGGCCTATAGCCTAGCCTACTGCAGGCCTGACTTATTTAGTAATTTAAGCCAGGTCAAGGCCTTTATATATACATATTTAATTAAATAAGTTATGTCTCTATATCAAAAGCCTAGCCTTTAGGCCTACAGATCGACCTATATTTATTTTTATAATATATATATATTTTAAATTTTATATATTTAAATATTTTTTTACAACAAAAATTTTAAAAAATAGGTATTAGCCTATATTTGACCTTGTAAGCTAAGACCTATTTTTTGGTTGGTAGGCCAAGGCCTATTTTTGGTCTCTTTCTAACAAGCCTAAATAAGCCAACAGGCCAGACTCAAGTTATGACTTTGTCACGCAGGCTTAGCTTATTTTAGGTAAGGCCTAACCTGGCCTGGCCTATACCCACCTTTAATGGTGAGTGGGGGAGGGTATTATGGTCTTAGTTAGATCTTGATCATGAGCACTGGTGTTAAACCGAACCTGATTAGATATGGTTGATAAACCAATATTTATCCTAATATTTTATGATATTTTTAGTTCCTTTTTATATGTTTTGTTTAAGAATTATATTACTTTGATGTTATTTTTGTGTATTTACAAGAAATGCCAAAGAAGAGTTCGAAGTGTCTTTGTCACATCGTGACGGCTGGTGAAAAGCCATCATTTTATGACTTTGGGACGTGTAAGGGAAATGCAGAAAAAATTTGGAGTCGCCACCAATTAATTAGAAGGATAATTAGGATCCTAAAAAAGAAAGGAAAACTGGCCCTTGGAACCAGAGGAAGGGTTCGGGAGTCTAATTACGTGTGGGGAAGGTGTTAGGCACCCCACGACGTCCATCCCTAAGGATGGTTACCCTAAGTTGTTTGTGCTTAATAATTTTATTGTATTATAATTACCCCATTTATTAATAAAATAATATTAGACAAAGATGAAAAAATAAATAACTAGACCTGCCTTACCAAGTAAGTGCCTACGTACCCCAAAAAGGGATCAAGATCAACGTAGTTCGAATGTTCGTTAAATTGATTATTTAAAAAAAGCATTAGGACATTTAGGGGAAATTAAATTCCACCTAAAGCCTAGATAGTGAATTAAGACTTTGGAGAGAATATATCTCTACTAAAAGCCTGTCAAAACCGAGACTTTAGGAAAATAAAATTTCACTGAAAGTCTATGGAAACCAGGAATTGGGGAGAAATGATCTCCACCGAATACCTGTGAGAGAGATCGAACTTCGGAGAAGATAAACTTCTACTGAAAGTTCTTTAAACGTTAAGTTTATGAAATCTATAAAAGTAATACGGAGATAAAGAGAAAAAAAATGAGGGCCAAAATGTGATTTTTAAGAAATTTAGGAGCTAAGATGTAATTCTTTAGAATGTGAGGGTCAAAATGATACTATCGAGAGTATAGGGATCAATATTGTAATTATTAAAGGGTTAAGGTTAAAATGCAAATTTTGAGAATATTAAATTAAAAAACCAATTAATTATATTTTTGTTTACAACCCTTTATTTAAGTCCTTAACCGCGAAAGAACTAATGAGCTTTGAATCCCTTCTTGGATCAATTAAGCCTTTGAAGCTACTTTAGTAAAAATTGGGCCTTGAACTCATTTTGGAATTATTGGGGTTTGAACCCATTTTTGAATTATTGGGCCTTGAACCCATTTTTTTGCTAATCCATAATACGACCCTTGGAACCTCAAAACCTTCCTTGCTTTCTAAAGGAAGGGCCTGATTAAACTCAAAGTAGTGCCCCATATTGCCATATGCGTTATTTTCAAAAGATTTAATAGATAAAGTTGAAATCAAAGGAACTCAGAACAGGGAAAACAAAGTGCATTACCAACCAAAGTCAAACAACCAAGTAAGGATAATGAACGGGTAAAACTAATTCTCCTGTGTATCAACCACAAAATGAGGTCCCACTGCTAAAGGGGTACAGAAATATACATTACTTTAAGCCGGCCTTATTCAAATGAGGGACCAGTGACTATCAAGAGCAACAACTTCCAAGCTAAGATGGTTGTTATATTTCTCAAAAAAAAGGCATGCATTTAAGCTAAATCAGTAATAACCTTAACACCCAATAACATGCTTATACCAATATTAAATCTTCAACTACTAAAACCATGTTCAATAAAAAGGGAAACCCGAATCCTCCTGAACCAAGACAGAGATCAAATTTGGACTCCTATTAACAGCAATGAGATCAAACTAAGGCAACAGCCAATATGCCCGACAACCAATGCTCACCCATACTGAATCAATTGGATATGGAGTATAATTATGAACTCACAAACCCACCCAGCATGATCAGTATAGTGAGGAATTCGCAGGTTTAAATTAGTTTAAACTGACAGAGGCATGGACCATGAAGTTTAGAATTATTTCAGAAAGGCAAATTACAGAATCAAGAATCCAGTAAACAGAATCCGATGGAATGTGATGCCTGAAGCCCCTAGGATGACACTGAAGAATTTTCGTTTTGAAACCAGACAGATTAGGGGAGAACCAACCAAAACCACGTTTCAAAATAAACTAGTGAACTAGTAATCAAATCTATTTCTCTTTTTGAATCAGGCACAATCCATTATCATCCAAGAAAAACGAAACAGGGCCCATATTCAGAGGAAGAATAAATACATAATCAATATCCTAAAGCATAAGAGACCATCCTTTGAGCAACACTCGTGACCTACATACTTCTCGGTTAGCTTCTTCCTCAGTTTCGGTTTTCAGAAACACTCTTCTTGTCGTCAATTCCTTCTCTGCTTCCCCTTTGGGTTTCTGCAGTTTTCCCCTTCTCGTTTTTTTTTTTTTTTGGTTGATTCCCTCGTCTTCCTTACTCTGATTGCCTGTGGATTTTGTCCCCTTTGATTCTCGATTTGGGTCTCCTCCGTTAATCCCAACTTTGGAACTCTCCCTTCTGCGATTTCTCGCCCAGGATTCCCCCCCGGTTCTTCCTCCGTGATCCCTCTATTTAAAACCGAGCTACCTCTCCTTCCTTCCACCCCTGTGTAAGCGCGATGGCGTACAAGAAAGGGGTTCTAGAGAGTGGGTGTGCAGAGGAGTAGTGGCCGATTGCAGGGGTAGCGTGGATGTAATGGGTTGAGTGGGTACAGGTGGAAGAATGGGTTTTCAGGATAGTGGGTATGATTTACGAGCAGAGAAAGAAAGGGACGGGGGAGAATGGGAATTGTGCAGAGAAGTTAGGGATTGCGCGTGCAAGATGGTTAGATGGAGAAGGTACCGGGTTAGTAGGTAATTGGGTTTCAGGGTTGAAGGGCTGGTGGGTCATGGAACTTGGATATGGGCCAAATGAAGTTGGGCTCTGGTGATTAATTTTAATAGGCTGAAGGGAAATGGGTTTCTTTTTTTAAAAAAAAATTTAATAATAAGTAATAAGATAAAATAAATAAAATAATATGATAAATTATTGACAAAAAAAAACAATAATTCAAAAAAATGATGGACAAAAATAGGTGTTTACAGTCTTATTTCTAAAAAAATAAGAAAAATTAAAAAATATATTCCTTTATCAATTTCTTTCCGCCATTAGGATTGTTGCCTTCCTTTTTTTATCAAAATTCCTCCATCAATTTTCTTCTCTCATTAGGACTTCCTTTTTTCTCCCTATAAAATCTCCTACCATCTCTTTCATTCGATTAGCACTCACAAACCACTCACAGACCGTCACCTTCTTCTTCTTCTTCTTCTTCTTCTTCTTCTTCTTTTTTCTTTTCTCTCTTATTTCTATTTCATTTTGTAATATGTTTGGGATTTTTGTGATTAAGTTTATTAGGTTAAATTTAATACTGAGAGGCTAAATATATTATGAGTGTTTAGTTTAGCTATTATGAATGTATTGAATATGTTAGTGGATTGTTTTTAATGCAAGTTTGAGATTATTTCTTGTTCATTGCTCCGAACACTCTTTGATTATAAGTTGTGGACTGACCATCTATTGTTTATGATTAAAGTGAATATTTGAGAACTAGGTGTTAGACACATCATTAGTACTTATTTGAACTCTCTTAAATAAGGGTTTAAATTAAATTCATTAGTTTGGTTTAATTTAGATGGTTATGTATTTTTCTTTGTGCTTAATCCAATTAACTAAATAATTATTTGGATCAAAAAAATAAATTAGTTAATTGTAAGTAAGAGCTAACCGTGATCATTTAGGTTCTCTAGCCTTAGTGAAAAAAAACCAATAATATCAACTTAGAAATTTGTTTAATTTACCTAATATTTCAATTTTCAATACATGACTGGTTAGCCAGCTAAATCCCATTAGGTTCCATAGGATTTGATTCACCTTTATTTGTTAATTTTACATTCTTCTAATTTTTTTTAGTTTAATTAATTAATTTATAATAATTGGGTTAAAGTTTATAGGATTTTTTTTTGTTAAATTTAAAATTTTTAAAGAAAATAATTAAGGATTCAAACCATTGCAATTCTTTAAAAGATCAATCTCGAAATAAACTTATTATTACACTATTAGTAATTTATGCACTTGTGAACATTTAAAATTTACACATGAATGGACCATGTCAAAACTATTTTCGCAAACTTGCTTTTAGAGAAAAGTTGAAAATTTTGATTTCCGAAACGAAATATATTACATTTTAGTTTCCAAAGCTATATTTTACTTTTTAAAAGTTGAATTTTTTAACTTTTAAAAAAATATTAAAATTATTTTTTATTTTTATTATTTGTTTTAATTTTTTGATATATAAGTCTTACTAACAATCTAACATGTGCTATACACATAGCAAAGGACAAGTAAAATGGCAAGATTTGGTTAAAAACACTACTTTCACAAATTTTATTTATAAATTCTATATAAAGTATTGAGATAGTTTTATTTAAATTTAAATGGCTACACAAATTTTGTTTTATCAAATTTAATTTATATAAATTACATTACTCGACCATATTGAGCTTGGAAAATTTTGGTTACATGGATTTGAACGAAAGGAGCTTGGCACCTGCACCATGACCAGAAGGTGCTAGCTACTTCAGAAAAGTATTTAGCAGTACTGTTTTAAGAACTCATCACAGAATGAACTGAAAAGGCTATTGAGTTACGGGTAAAAAGTCATTGGTTTAATCCATTAGACCAATAGATAATGAGATAATGTTATAATTATATAAAAAATAAATAGTTTTTATAATAGAAGTATACATATATAATTAAAAATTATTCTTTAAATAATGAATTATCATTATAAAAAGATATAAATAGGTAAGTAATGATAGAAAAGTAATAATATAAATCATGAAATATTATAATAAAATAAACTAACAATAAAAAAATATATGAACTTAATTACTATTAAACTTAAAATTTAGGCTTTTAAGTGTTTAATCAATAATATTATTGATCTTTATTAAAAAAATAAATGAAATAGCTTAAAAGTACAAAATTATAGTAAAAAAATACATTTTTATTATTTGACCGAGTTTTAAACCAGGCTCAAAGTCATCAATTTTTAATATTTTATCGAGTTTGCTGAATCTTTCTAATTTTGATCGAGTCAAAACGGCTCAATTCCTAAAGCAATTTTCTAGCTTGCCAGTTGAATCGGCTGGGTCACAACAATTTTCTAGTATGCATCAAAAACTAGACTTTAATGACGTATTTCTATCTATCTACGAAAAGCTCAGAGAATTAAACATTTCCGATGGTTCAACAATTTGATAATGAGAGGCTGTATTTATCCAATAATTGAGAAATTTTAATGGAGGGAGGTTCCAAAATTATCACAAAATCAAAGGAGACCTACCAGAAACAGTATCCATTCAATATCTAACTTACTCAAGACAGTTTCTAAAAGAGGAAAAATTATTATTTAGTATCTAGCACTAAATTCTCAATAATATCATGTAATATTTACATTTTTTTTCTTTTCTGCCCTTTATAAAAAATAATTATTGTTATAAAAAGTAGTTACTATATTATAATCACAACATAGTAATCATTTTTCATAACTGAATAATTATCTTTTGAAGGGTAAGAAAAAAAATAAGTAAATAGCTTATAGCACCATCTATAAATTTGATACCCATGAAGCACCAAGTAAAAATTTGGTATCCCAATAGACATCAAATAATAAGTTTCCCTTCAAAAAATTTTTAGCCTCCACCATGTTCTTTTATATGTATCCTGACATATGAGTTTTGAAGTGTGGGATGACCAACTGTCATCATCGATAATCTGATCAAAATTATCCCTTTGCAAACTCCTCCTCTAATGGTCATTGGCTATCAAGTTCTGAATTCCAACATAAAATGATTTTTCCAGTACAAAAGGGGAGAGGTTAATTAAATCTGTACAAACTAGACCTACTCGTCAAGCATTCTTTAAATTTTATTTTACACAGAAATTTATCAAATTTTAGGCTTGAACCCTTTTAACATTGACAAAGTAAAGTGATGTTACTTGGCAGTGGCTGGTTTCTCACTTCCACAGTCCTTTCGGTTGCATACATTTCGAAAGGGATAGTTGAGGTTACCGCACTTTTCACAAGTCCAACTGCCTTCAGGAGCACCTGGATTTGGTTGGCTTGGGCCCTTCAAAGAAGCATAAATAGAAAAACCTCAGTATATACAGTTACTATTCAAGGGACCTCTTAATTCCATTCCATAATGTAGGACAAGAATGATTATGGAAGGGATTGAAATTTGAAGAGAGAGAATGAAAAATGGGAGAACCAATTCTGAATTCAAGTCTGACAAATCAAAGTACAAAAGTGTTAAAAGTATATAAACTATTTTAGTCTAAGGGTATTTTAGTCTTTAGTCTTTTAGTCTCAGTATTTCTATT
Organism: Ceratonia siliqua; assembly: GCA_034509205.1. Lineage (NCBI taxonomy): Eukaryota > Viridiplantae > Streptophyta > Magnoliopsida > Fabales > Fabaceae > Ceratonia > Ceratonia siliqua. Next base: position 13,734 of record JASKGM010008434.1, on the reverse strand, counting down.
AGACTGTATTTCCTTTTCTTATTATATATACATGATCACCTGTCTAATAAGACATGATTTTTCATTATTTCTCTTTTCCTTCAACATGGTATCAGAACCTAATTTCTAAAATCCTAAAATCCCCAAGTTTAGAAAATCTAATTTCAGAAATCCCCAATTTCAAACCCTAATTTCTTAAATTCCAAATTTCTCCTCCCAATCAGCCCACCTCCCTTCACCGCCAACTTCCCCCTTGACCGGCGACTATAACCCTTGTCGCCAGTCACCTCTGCCCTCGTCGGCACCAGCCACACGTCGAAGAAATCATATGTGCGCAAACTAAGTGAACAGCACACGTAGGATTGCGTTTTGGACATTATCTGGTCGGATCTTGTGTTGTGATGGCTGCTTGGTGGTTTTTTGGCGGTTGAACCATGTTTCTGGTGGATGAACGGCGGCGAACATCGGGTATTTCATTGTAGATGGCCGATTTTTGGACGATTTGATGTTGGGTAATCCGAATTTGGAGGAATTTGGCGTGACTAGTACGTTTTTTTTTTTTTTTGAGTATTTTTGATATCTTTGGGTGCTACATACTTTTGTGTGAAGTTAGTCTTCAATGGCTGAAGAACACTCTGATGTTACTCAACCTCCTCCGGGAGAGGTTGAAACCCCAAAATTGGTTTCCGAATTAATTCCTGTACCCACCAAAATTACTGACCGGAAGTTGGAGGGTCCCCGTAATTACCTTCAATGGAGATGTTCATGTACGGTGTTGAGATGGATGATCATTTGATTAGTAATGCTCCAACAGGTGAGTTAGCAAAGAAAAAGTGGATCCGAGAGGACAAACGTCTGTATGGGTTGATCAAACAAACCTTAGAGGCTCAGATTAAGGATATCACCACCCATTGTGATACAGTTAATGACCTTTGGGAGTACTTAGGGTCCTTATATTCAAGGAAGGAGGATATGTCTCATCTCTATGATGTAATTTAGGAGTTCCACCGGGCCGAACAGAAAGAGGTCTCTTTGACTGATCACTTTGCTCAATTCAAGAAAGTGTATGAAGAGCTTAATACCTTGATGCCCATTACTAGTTATGTGGGGGTAATGAGGGAGCAAAGAGAGTAGTTGGTTATCATGTGCTTTCTTACTAGTCTCCGGGATTATTACAGTACTGCCCGCTCACAAATTCTAACTAGGTCTGATAAGTTAAAATTACAGGATATGTACTCTAAAAGTCAGGCTAGACCCAGTGATTCTGCTGTTTTTGTGGGTACTAGTGGTAGAGGTCGCCGTGGTGGTTTCAGAGGTGGACGAAGTGGTGGACATGATACTGGTGACACTAGGATAGTATGTCATTACTGTAAGAAATATGGGCATTTTAAGCGCAACTGCCCAAAACTTCTTGTCAAGCAACAACGATTTGCCTACATTGTTGCTCAAGATAGTGTCCCAGAGAGTGACACTAAGATGGTCCCTATGACCACATATGAGTTCGCCCGCTATACAAAATTTCAAGCCACTCAGTCTGCTTCACCTCATACAGCCCATATTGCCCAGACAAGTATTTCCACTGCTTGCCTTTCTTCTACACCAAGCAACTGGGTCATTGACTCAGGTGCCACAGATCATATGACAAGAAATACAAGTATTCTTTCTTGCTTTTCCCCTACATCTCATATACCTCGTGTCACCTTAGCCGATGGCTCCACCACACCTATTGTTGGTAGTGGCACTGTTTACCCCGCACCTTCCATCCCCTTATCCACTGTGATATACTTATCCAAATTTCCATTCAATTTAATGTCTGTTAGCAAAATCACCAAAGCCTTAAATTGCAGTATTGCATTTTTTCCTAACCATTGTGTTCTTCAGGATCTTGGGACGAGGCGGATTATTGGTAAAGGTCACAAGTCAAACGATTTGTATGTCTTGGAGTGCACGCCTCCTTCGGTTCCCAACTCAGTCGCCTGTCCCAGCACCTTGTCCCCTTTGGATCTCCATTGTCGTTTAGGTCATCCCTCTCTACAAAGTTTGAAGCAGTTATGACCTAGTGTCAGTCCTGTGTCTAGTTTAGACTGTGAGTCCTGTCAGTTTGCTAAACATTGTCGTCTGTCTTATCCTTTAAGAGTCAATAAACGGCTGCGTCCTTTTTTGATGTTGTTCATTCTGATGTTAGGGGTCCTTGTTCAGTCTTATCTACAACTAGTTTTCGATATTTCGTTACTTTTGTTAATGATTATTCTCATGCAACTTGGTTATATTTAATAAAAAAATCATTCAGAAGTGTTCTCTGTTTTCTCTAATTTTTGTTCTGAAATTCAAAATATGTTTAATACTACTATCAAAGTTTTACGCAGTGATAATGCCACTGAATTTTTCTCCTCTTCTTTTACTTCTTTTATGGTACAACGTGGTATTATACACCAATCTTCATGTGTGTACACCCTCCAACAGAATGGGGTTGCTGAACGAAAAAATAGACATTTGATGGAAGTTGCACGGGCCCTTTTATTTCTCATGAAATTCCCTAAATCGTTTTAGGCTGATGCAGTCTCTACTACATGTTTTATTATTAATCGTATGCCTTCCCCTGTATTGAATGGTCAAATTCCTTACTCTATTTTGTATCACTCTTAGCCCCTGTTTCCCTTGTCTCCTCGTATTTTTGGTTGCACTTGTTTTGTCCATGATTTGCGTCCTCATATTTCAAAACTTGATCTCTGATCTTTGAAGTGTCTTTTCCTTGGATACCCTCGATCTCAAAAGAGGTATCGGTATTTTTCTCCTGAGTTGGGAAAGTATGATGTGTCTGCTGATGTCACCTTTTTTGAGACTACCCCTTTCCAATTAGAAACTCCTGTGTCATATGCTTCTGAAGATGATTTCATGATCTATCGCGCTCACTCACCATCCGATACTCCACCTACACCCCCTGCCCTCCTATTACCCAAGTTTATTCCCGCAGAACTCGTGCCCCAGAGCAACCCTCAGTTCCGCCACTCTAGGATGTACTAGTCGTTCCTTTGGAGACCCCTAACTCGCAGCCACTACCACTTTCCTCGTCTCCGGATCCATCTCTTGATCTTCCCATTGTCCTGCAGAAAGGTAAACGTTCATGTACCTACCCTATCTAGTCTTTTGTTTGCTATGACCACCTTTCTCCTGTCACTCAGACTTTTGTGGCCTCCCTAGATTCTATGTCTGTTCCTAAATCCGTGAGAGAGTCCCTTTCTCATGATGGTTAGACTAAAGCAATGAAGGAAATGTTGGCTCTTGATCACAATAACACATGGGAACTTGTTTCTCTCTCTCCTGGGAAACAGGTAGTTGGGTGTAAGTAAGTTTACACGGTCAAAGTTAATCCCGATGGTTCCATTACTCGTCTTAAAGCTCGGTTGGTAGCCAAAGAATATGCCCAGACATATGGGGTTGATTATTTGGAGACATTCTCTCCTGTTGCAAATATGGCATCTGTTCGTCTCTTTATCTCTCTGACAGCCTCCTCTCATTGGCCTCTTTATCAGTTAGATGTTAACAATGCCTTCCTACATGGTGATTTACAGGAAGAAGTCTATATAGAACAACCACCTGGGTTTGTTGCTCAAGGGGAGAGTAGGAAAGTATGTTGACTCCGAAAGTCATTGTACGGACTGAAGCAATCTTCTCGGGCATGGTTTGGGAGGTTAAGTGACGTGGTCCTTAAGTTCGGTTTGGAACGGAGTAGTTATGATCACTCTGTTTTCTAGCGACAATCTAGTGGTGGTTGCATCTTAATGGTTGTATATGTTGATGATATTGTGATAACAGGAAGTGACAATAGTAGCATATCTGCTCTAAAGAACTTTCCTCAGTCCAAACTTCAAACCAAAGACTTGGGTACTTAAAATATTTTTTGGGTATTGAGGTTACTGGAAGTAGAAAGTGTATCTTTCTATGTCAACGCAAATATGTCCTAGATTTTTTGAGTGAGACGGATCTACTTGGAGCCAAACCATGTGAAACCCTCATGGTTCCTAACTTCAAACTTACAGTTGATGGTGGAGAGTTACTATCTGACCCTAAGAGGTATAGGAGAATGGTTGGAAAGCTTAATTACCTTACGGTGACTCGTCTAAATATCTTATTTGTAGTAAGTGTAGTAAGCCAGTTTATGTCCTATCCTTGTACTGATCACTGGGATGCAGCTCAGAACAAACTCCGGTACTTAAAAGGTACGCCAGGCTGTGGGATTCTTTATGGTGATCATGGACATTGTCAGGTTGAAGGTTTTTCAGATGCTGATTGGGCAGGTTCTCCCATAGATAGACGATCCACATCTGGGTATTGTGTTATTGTTGGAGGAAATCTTGTGTCTTAGAAGAGCAAGAAACAGAATGTGGTAGCAAGGTCGAGTGCAAAGTCTGAGTATCGAGCCATGGCTTAAGTAACCTGCGAGCTCATGTGGGTATCTCAATTGTTAGGTGAGATTGGTTTCCACACTTTTACACCTATGAAGCTCTGGTGTGACAATCAAGCAACGCTTCATATTGCGTCCAACCCTGTCTTTGATGAGAGAACGAAGCATATTGAAGCTGACTGCCACTTTATTCAAGAGAAGATTCAGCAAGGACTAATATCTATTAGTCATGTCAGGACTAGTGAACAATTAGCTGATATCTTCACAAAGGCTCTTAATGGGAATCAGGTCAAATACATATGTAACAAGCTGAGTATGATTGATATATATGCTCCAGCTTGAGGGAGAGTGTTAAAAGTATCTAAGCTATTTTAGTCTAAGGGTATTTTAGTTTTTAGTCTTTTAGTCTCAATATTTCTATTGGACTGTATTTCCTTTTCCTGTTATATATACATGATCACCTGTCTAATAAGACATGGTTTTCCATTATTTCTCTTTTCCTTCAACAAAAAGCAATTCTTATATAGGAAAACCTAACTTAGATCCCCTTTGGGAATACTATGATTTTTCAGGACTAAATTACTATTTCCACTTTAGTCCCTTATTTTTTTGGTTTTAGTTTGGTCCTTCAACTTCCTAAACATTCAACATAAACTCTAAATCATTTGTTCTGTCAACTCAGTTAACAAACACATAGGCATCCCCGTTAGCATCATTGTTAACTAGATTGCAAGAGCTAATTTATGTAAAACGCTTAAAAAGTTAGAGGATTAAAGTGAAACAAAAAGAGATAAAGGAATGTTAGTCTCACAAACCGACATGTATGTGGCAAGCTTTTACCCTTATAGTAAGGAGAGAGAGGAAATCATCGGAAAGAGTGCTGTATTAAATCGACAGAGTTTTTTGAGTTATTATTTATGTAAAAATAGCAAAACTCAAAAGATAAAAGGCAAAAACAAACCGAAAAATAAAGGGACAAGAATAGTAATTTAACCCTTGAGAAGTTATGATGCTTATGCCACGAAAAAGTTACTTTGTAATAACAATCAAAATACTATTTAGTAAAAATGTGATATAAGCTGCTATGAATTGCATTTTAATTAACAACAATGTTTGGTAAATTATGATATAAGCCATTGTGAGCATATAAAAGTGAAAAAACAGATATTATAAGATTAAATGGATGGTTTCAAATTTCGAAAAGATCATGAGAATTTAAGAGATGTTGAAGGATTTTTAGGTAACTTGTATTTTTTAGAACCTCAACAACTTTGAAAAGCATCCCCAAGTTTCTTCTCAATGCTAAATGTGGCTTTAAAAAAAACAATAAAAGAAACACCTTTAAAAAGATTTTATCAAACACAAATTTGTTGCTTTTGATATTGAAAAGCACCAAAACCTAAAACCATAACATTCCTAAACACGGCCACCCTTCTTGATCAAGTAATCTTAAATTTCAAAAAATCCCCAAATAACCCCAAAATACTAATAAATAGTTAAATACCCAAATCACAATGAATACTCAAACCATACAAAGATATTAATCCATAATCCTTATATTCCCAATATTTCTTTCCCAATGTCACCTAATCTAAACACCCACTTTCTCAAAATCAAAAAGGAAAAACACATGGCAACTGAGGGTTGACCACAATATTGTAACAATATGACAACTATTAACAGAGTTCAAATAAAGTTCAACTCATTGTAAAAGAAACGTATTCTATTTAGAACAAAGTAAGGAGAAGAATTATTCAAACTAACAATGAGTAGATGTTGAAGGAGTAATAATTCAATATTTTGATGAGAACATGTAGAGCTAGTTTAACCCATCAAGAATATTTTAAATCACCATTTGTCCTATTATATATGCAATATGCACATGTTTAACATAAAATACTTCTTCATATAAACCATGCAAACTTGAATCTAGATATGAATCACCAGGCCTTAACAAGCAGAAAGGAAGTAACACTAGGGAGGAACATATAGAAGGATTGAAAGGAAAAAGAAGCAAAGTAATCTTAATAAATATTGACCAAATTTCAAAAATTCACACCAAGCCTAATCCTTGTTGATAAAAATGTAAAATCTAATCAAAGATGAATACTGTATGAGCTGGGCTTTTGTATTTGAAGCTTATAGGATTATAATGAAATGAAACTAAGAAAGTGAACTACAAATGAAAGCTCACTAACAAATCAAGATTCTTGACAATGGCCACCTATTACCAGGTGCAGCATTAATTCATGTAACTAAGATGATCATTAAAGCATTGCAAGTTGCAACACAGATGAACTCCACACACACAAACACATTCAAGCACATAACACTTACAGGCCTGGCAGCTCCACAATGTTTCATGTTGCAATTGGTTCTGAAGGCAAAGTTAACATTGTTACATTTTGGACAGATCCAGTCTCCTTCTGATAAACCATCTGGCCCTGCATAGACAATCAGAAGAAAAAAGGTAAAATTCTTTTCTCTTTTATTGGGTCATCGCATGAAGACAGTTAAGACTTAAGATGCCATTACAAACTACATTCTGACTTCTTTCTCCCACCCCCACCCCCACCCCCACCCCCACCCACCCAGCTCATCAGGTTCAAGCCTAAAACTTGTTATAATGGGAAAAGATATCTCTAGTCTACAATCATATTTTCTGTTCATAATTTGGTCAAAATAACTTTCAAACTTATAGAATAAGGTAATAAGGTGAGTATTTGTATCAAAAATCACTTCTTAACATGATAAACAAAAATCTGCAATAGGCATTAAGAGATGGGTATCTATTTCATGATCTAGGTTATAATTAGAACCAAGTTAATTCTTCATACTGACTATTGAGCGAACTTTTTCTCAAGACAAATTGATTAAACAGTATGCAAGTCCTTAAAACAAAAAGATGTAACTTTTTTATAGGACATGTAAGTTACTACTAAAAGAGCTATATCACTGCAAAAGCCACTTCAATAAACTAGAAATAAGTTATTATTTTAAATCAAAAAGAATAAAAAAATATTCAATTTCTAGATTTGAGAGGATTTTATATGTAGGAGATACATATCATAACATACAGGATATGAAGTCAAGAGGAACAGAGAAGTAAAAGATCTTGAAAATACCTCCACGACGTTTCCTAGACACAAAATTATCTGGTATTAAAACTTCAGCCCATGGAGGACCCTGAAAGCCATATCCATAGCCATTGATTCTAGGCCTTGGACCATAACCAATACCTGTTTCAATGAAAATTGAAGTTACAAGAGTACACAGCCACCTGAGCACTCAGGTGGTTTGGGGTTTGGGTAAAAGGTCACAACTTTTCCTCTCCTTTTGTACTAAAAAGAAAAGTTACACAAGTACACAAAAGAGAGACACATTGAAATGCCTGACACAATGAAGTCATTGGATAAAATTAGAGGCAATTATGGAGTAGAAGTATCCAAGAAATTTGTTTAATTTGCTACACCAAGTCACCAATTATGTCATTTAGTTTCTTTTACTTGATTTGCTTTATGGTCAGCTGCATATCTAATTTTATTTAAATAGTCTTGGGTGGCTAAGATTCGATAGGATGGGTTTAGAGCCAATGTAACCCCAGTACAAAATGTTCAAGGCAATCTTTAAATATAACTAAAATCCATAATTCTTGTTCCCATGCTGATAATATTACCTTTAGCATATGTTCTGCTTTACACCTGCTGCATTTTATTCTCTCATCTCTTCAGCTCAGTTTGGTTCAGTTTATAATATCCCTGATGCAGGTACATTCCTTCCAGATAAAAATCCTATGATCGGGCAGTGATTAAGATAGTTTAGGCTAAAATACACTAACTTTGAGACAAGTCTCAAATTCTATCCCTGAAGCATTCTTATTTATATTTCATAGGTTGTACATTTAGCCATGAAGCAAAACACGGACATGTGACACGGGTCAACAAAAGAGACGCAGCCAACAGTAAAATCCAAATCATTAGAACAGAACATGGCATAGGCATAATATGAAAATATTATAAAAATAAATAAACATTGACATCCACAAGTATGAAATCAGCATTGAGTATAAGACGACATATCTAAATAAATGTGCAAATCATCATAACATTGTAATGTGTAATGGTGTCCAGCATATTAAACATAGCAAATTAGCATCAAATCTGTCTTTGGTTAGATGATACTTTAAATGAGTCTCAAATTTTTTTAATATGAAGCACATTATCAATTCACAATTGCTGAATTGCTTTAAAATATGAAAGTAATGGAGTAATTTTTGTTGACATTAACCCTTAGACTTGGTAATTTTGTTCATAACGTATAATGTACGCATTATCTAATGCTTAATTTGAAGCAATAGAGCATCTTTTTAGTATGAAATAACAATTTTAAAGTTTTTTGCATAACATGCAGGCCCCAAGTTAGGAGATTCAGTTTTATATCAACTACAACCGAGCTATGGACAGGACAAAATTTCATGCTAACTCCAAATTAAAAACTTGTGCACAGAATTTGGAACCAAAAGAAAAAACTTTATTGTTTGAAAGTTTAGGGACAAAAAGTGTATATTACCAGAGTTTATCTTTCTTACCATCAGAAGCATTGGAGAAAAAAATAATCTAGCCACAAAAACTTTACTTTACACGTCCATGCTGAAGACTTTTAAGGATAAGATAGATGCAAACTTACTTCAATCATTCAATATAAAGACAAAATGGCCTATTCATCAAGCCTTTATTACTTCTGAACTAAGTATTGACTAATACCTTTCCAGTCTCATGGAAATATAATGATACAAACAATTCACATTCTACCATAGTCTTTCTTTGTTTTTCTTTTTGGAAAAAAAATGCTAGCACTAATTAAGATGCCTGCTGCAATTACCATAGCTGTTTTATATTTTATTCTAGCATACAAAAGATTGACTACACCAAAGTGGACCATGTAAAAATAAACCAAAGTGGACCATGTAAAAATAACATTGTCTAATATATTCACTACAATTTTTGTAGTTATAACATTACACTCTGTGTTTCCTGGTGAGCATGAGTTTCCACTGGGGTTTTATCTAGTACAAAAGACTTTTGATCATTTCCAACTAATGAAAGAAGAAGCCTGATTATAAATTACAGATACACTTATTGAGAAAGTACCTCCAAAACCTCCAGGCGGGAGAGAGGGTAATGGACCATATGGTACATAAGGCCTAGCATAGAGACCGTAGTCATAGTGTAAACCAGAATGTGGTGTTGGCGACCCAAACCTGCTGGGCAATCCATACGGTGGAGGAGGAGTCCCAACACCTCCATAGTAGAAGGAAAGACCGGTTCTATAAGGGCTTTTGACTGGGGCAGGCTGTAGAAAGGAATCAGTTATGCACTCACCAATATTAAGTTATATGGCATGAAAAAAAATTATACAAAATTTATGTTCATTGCTGTTAGTTTGAATTAATCTTAAGTTCTTAACTACAAAGAAGCCCTGTAGCCTATATAGTACCATCTCCAAACCTGATATACAATAAGGAGAATCATGTTCAGATTGTTTTCAGAACACATTACACAGAACAGACAACTAAATCTATTGTATACAATATCCATGTGAAGTAATACATTCAAATATTGGTAACTGGGCCAAAAATGTAATCTGTCAAGGGAAATGGTTATGAGGTTAGTAATCTGGGAAGGCTGCTGACATTACAGCAGAGGCAGCAATGAGAAATCAGGAGGTGTTATTAGATAGCATATAGTCTGGAGGTAGTCACAAGGTTGTTAGGAATGAGAAATCTCAGAGTTTCCCCTAAATATAACAGAATGCCGAATGATACAGACAACACACAAATTTCAGAAGCCCTTGTTAATAAAACAAAGTACTCAAGTCAATTTAATTCAAAGAATCAAGTTTGATATGTATTTTGTCTTATATCTCTTACATTATATCTTTCCACCATTTCGACCTACCCTTTAAACTATGACTTTAGTCTTTAGTTATACAAGAAAATAGGAAGAATCAGCTCTGATCCTAGTCTTGTTCTCCTTTAAAACCATAGAAAGTAAAAATTTAGTCATGCAAATATTCCATTTGTCTAACAGCAAGCATTAAGGAAATGCTTTCCAAAACCTAAAGTCTCAATCGTCATCCAATACCTACTACACAAAGTATTACAGTAGCCTTGCTGTGCACGTTGCAAGCAAATGAAAGAAACATAAGTTTGTCTGTGCTAAATATAAATTTCCAACAGGTAAAAATGAAAGGGTCCACACTTGTTTCCTATATGCAATTTTTTTTTTACCTTTTTTGATTCTTCCAATCCTATAGGTTATCTCTTTGTATACTTCTAGCGTACAGGAGTTTTCCCCTTGTATTCTTTTTCTAATAAAGTTGGCCTTTCACCATAAGCCATAAGGGAGAACTGTATACGAAAATCTAGAAGAATATGTACTTACTGGAGTTACAGATGATCTCGGAGCACCACAGTTTCCCCTATTGCAAACAGTTCTAAAGGAAAAGTTTAGGTTCCTACATTTAGGGCAGGTCCAGTCTCCATCTTTACGTGAAGCTGATCAGATGAGAAATAGACACCCTCTTAGAGACAATAATAAATAATAATAATAATAATAATAATTGCAACATAGGAACTTGCTATTGATGAATTAGGTTAGTAGTTTTTATCTTTTTTCACCATAGGTATGAACTCAGTATCTTTGTGTAACGAATATGAACACTGGAACTGAATTGTTAAAATTGAAGATTGATAAAGCAAACTAGTTTATAATGGTAATTTGACAGCTCATGTGATACCTGTCTATCAATGTAGAATTATATTAAACATATCCGAAGCCTCTTTAGTGCCTCAGTTCTCACAATCTTTGGTCTCCAGTTATCAAGAAAACTTACCTTTGCAGAATTATTGTCATTTTAAATATAAAGAACTCAACATTTAACAGACGGTAACACTGGATATTAGATTTCCCTATCACTACAAAAGCCAGCTTCCGTGTGTTTTCAAAGATAAGCAAAATCGTTAGAAGAACCATTTATGACACATTAGCATATCTCCTACTATTTATTCAGCAACTAGAGTAACTAGAACATAAACCCAGACCCAAACTGCTCCAGACACAGATACTCTCCTTTGACTTTCTCAATAAATTAGATATCTATCCAAAACATAACCCGTAGCAAATTTGAAACAGTTCAATAAAGTACAGCAATTAAAAGGGTAATGTGAATTCCTCCTTAAATACTTATGCTTCAATTAGAATATTAGTGTTACCCAAATAACGAAATGAAACTTAAAAGAGAGGTAGATAAGCTAATTGCAGCAGAAAGGATCCGCTAAATGATATTTACCATCATTGCGAAACCTTTTCGATCCGAATGAACCTCGATTCTCGTCCTAAAAGCGAATTTATACACCACCCAGGAAAAGAGAAAAAACAAATTATATTCAGTAAATACAAAGAAAAATCAGCATGCAAGAAACGGACAATTACATAGAAATTGAAACAAAATAGCAAACCCACCTTAGTAGAAGCCATTAGAAGAACTCAGAAGATTGGACACGGACAAAGAACAGTAAGAAAGACGAGTAGAGAGGAACAGGGCACTGAACTGCTCTAGTAGAAGTAAAGCCTAGAGACCGCCTATAGCACCAGAGAACGCACTCTCCGATTCGGTTTTCAGGAAAGGGGCCCACAACTCTTGATGGGTCTCTTTGACTACAAGCAAAATTACATCCCTTCTGCGTCCAAGATTGGTTCCATCAAATTCAAATTATAGGGAATTGCGTACCTACAGAGTCCGTTGGTTTGGACGCTTAGTACCCTTTAGGCATCTATTAGACTACTAATTATTAATGCACTTTTTTAGAATTAGAGTAAAGGTTTTAGAATGGTTTTTATTTTATTATTTTTTAAAATAGATTTTAAAATTAATTTTAAAAATTAATTTTATAAAATCAAATTTTAAAATTGTGTTTAGATAAAAATATTTTTTATAAGTTGTTTTGTATATTTTTTTAAAAATAAAAAAATAAGTTAAAATATAAAAAAAAATTTATTTTTTTATTTTTTAATTACTATTTTTAAAAACAATTTTTAAAAATAACTTATGAAAATAGTTACCTAAATTTAAAAATAGAACCAAACAGGCTGATTTTTTTTTTAAATCTTTTATTCAAACAAAATTATCAAATAAAAAATTTGTGCTACTACCTAAATAGGTTTTTACATATTTAAAAAAAATATATTGCGTATTAATTAAAGTGGCATATATAAAAAAATTAAAATAATATTTTAGAAATATAATAGCAAGTAAAAAAATCAATTTAAATTGACTCTCAAAAAAATTAATTCTCAAAAAATTTTAAAAATATTTTAGCCATATCAACAATCATCTTTTTTAGTTAAGTATTTGTTAAGTTATATTTAGATATATCGGTATATTTAAATTTTTTTTTTGTTGCTTAAGTTTATAATTGTAAGAAAATAATTGAAAAAAGTTTTAAACATTCAAAAACAAGTTAAAAATTTTCAAAAAGTTTCAACCAAACTTTAAAAGTACAAACGGAAATAATTAAAGAAAGAAGGAAAAAAAAATTTGAATACACCAATACATTCGGATATATCTTAAAAAGTATCATTCAATTAACATCATCCCACTACATAATAATTGACTATAAAAACTTTTTATGAGTTTGTGAAAATTAATATTTGTAAAAAAAAGCATATCTCTTTAATGGATTTGTCCTTCAACATATCACATTTTTATGTCATATCTTCATGCAATGTTAGTTTGAATTTCTTACAACAAATTTATTTATCCAAAATATTTTATAATTACATGCAATAATTTAAATTATTTTATGTTTAGACTCTCTGATAAATATTTTTAAAATTATGGTATGGTATAAAATTTTAATATTATTATAAAAAACTATTAATATATTATTTGAAATATAAACAAATAAATTTCACAAAATAATATTTTAAAATATAATATTTTAAAAAATGCAGATAAACTTAATCCTAAATTAATGTTGGGTGGTTGCATGCAAGGTATTAAATTTCGTTTCGAGGTACCGTTTCGGTTATTCAGGAAACGGAAACATTTCGAAACATTTTAAAAATTTCGTGGAAACGAATGATTTTTTAAGAAACGTTTCGAATAAGTTTAAATAATATATTTTTTTCAATTATAAATGATTCTAACATGATAATAATAATATAGATAATATATATAATTAAATAGCATAATATTGAATAATTACATTTGTATTCAAATAACATTAATATAATTAATGTTCATAAATTTTGAAAATGAAACAAAATGTTGGATCTATTTCTTTTTTC
>JASKGM010008388.1:0-34406 GCA_034509205.1 Ceratonia siliqua | reverse complement strand
AACAATGTTTATAAAACCCTAAACCACTAATTACAAGTCTGTCCCTAGGTAAAAGTGTCTCCCAACTGTCTAACTAGGCCATCAGATGATTTCTAGGGCAAAAGTATGAGCAAAACATAGCAGTTTTTATAAGTGGTCTGCATAAGAGGACTTCCAGTGGCAGTATTCTAGCTCTGAATTCCAGGTTGAATTTGACTCACTAAACATCCGAATCAACCTTGGAGTTCTTCATCAAAGTTGTAGAGATTTGTCTTAGCTTTACTACAAGATAAAGTTCATGATTATTAGATGTCTAGAACTCAAGTTATGGCCAAAATACAGAAGCAACATGAAAGCTCCAATAATGCTAAAATATATCATTAAACCCAATTAGAGCTCAAACCCATAAAATGTGGCCAAACCCAATAATTTAAGCACATGAGGGGATTAAAAGACTACATGTGAGGCTAAACTAATATATAGAAATTGTGTTTATTAGCCATACATACCAAATATTTGGATAAAGTCTCGGGCTGTTTGTGGTCTGAAAATCCAACCTCATTGTTTTCACAGAAATTCATTGGTTTGTTTTCTTTTGGATAAAAAAAAAAGGTTTTAAGAAATATGCTCTATAATTGTCCGGACTAGATGTTATCCAGTGTAAAGGACAAGTTAGGGACTTGCTGATTCAACTGTAGAGTCATTGATTAAACTGATTATTTTTAATTGAAAATAATTTAATTCCAATTTAATATATATATTTAAAATTTTATTATTAATATAAATATATAAATACTCTGAGAGCAAGAGACCTACTTCTAGAGGCTTACCCGCTTTAGTGATAAAGAGTATGAGGGTGAATCTTTAAAAAGTAATGATAGTGAGGAAGAAGATGAAATGATTAATGACGAGCCAAAATATCCACTACATAAAAGTCTAAGGCCCCGTTTAGTGCGTCACATAGAATAAGACAATGGATAGGATAAGATATTGGATAGTATTGTATAAGCTATTCATTGGATAAACTTTTATACTATTCTATGTTTGTTGTGACAACATATAACATAATGGATTGGATAACATAATCATATCATGTGTTTGTTGCAATAATATATAATATGTAGGATTATATAACATAAAAGTGGTGGGGGTGGTTGTGGTGATGGTGATGGCAGCAGTGGCAGTGGCGGTGGTGGTGGGGTGATGATGATAGTGATGATGATGGTAGTGGTGATGGTGGGGCAGTAGTGGTAGTGGTGGTGATGGTGGTGGTGGTGGTGGTGGTGGCTGGTGGCAGTGATGGTGAGACTAATGACGATGGTAGTGGTGGTAGTGGTGGTGGTGGGGTAGTAGTGGTGGTGGTGGTAGTGGTGGTGGCGGTGGCTGGTGGCAATGATAGTGAGACCATGGTGAGACTGATGATGATGGTAGTGGTGGTAGTGGTGGTGGTGGGGTAGTAATGGTAGTGGTGGTAGTGATGGCTAGTTGCGAGTGGTGGTGGTGGTGGCACTAGTAGTGCAGTGTTATACAGTGATCACCATATAGTGTTATCCTACCCCTCCCTCATATTTTCTTAAATGGTGATGATCATATAAAAAGTTATAACCATACAAGTTAATACAATCCTTTGTATCTGCTAAACATCATATAAGACTGGATTGTATTAGCTTATACTATCCAATGCTCTCTTATACGGCACACTGAACAGGGTCTAAGGGACATGACATAGTATAAGTGTGAGGTAAGGAGATGAGAACAGAGGCAAAAAACTCTTCCTCCAAATCAACCTTTCAATATGTGAATAGATGTGGATACTTGGGGAAAAGAAAATGGCAAGTATAGAGATGGTTAGCAATGGAAGATGGGTATGGATGGAAGGAAATGAGTAAGGTTGGTCGAACATTAACGAGTTAGGTCAAAATAGTCATTTTCTTAAAATGATATCTAAAATTTATCCTTGTCCTAACCCTATAGGGTTAGCGGATTAAACAAGCCTTAACTGGTCAACACATAAAAAAATTATAAAAATAATTAGAATAAATTCATAAGTCATTAGAAGTGCCTAATGGTGAAAAAGTTTGGCTAGTTTATGAGGTTTTGAGTAAACTTCTGTAGTGAGTGTATCTAACAAGAATATATAAATATTAGTATATAATGTCTAGGTTCAAGAAAAATACCTTAATTACTGTATATGCTTAAGGTTCAACTTTGCTTTTTTATGTTATGTGAAACAGGGTTGATCTATGTTATTTCTTCTAACTTAGATAGAAAACGCCTACATGCTTAAATAGACAACATTAAAGATATATAAGAATATGCAACTTTCCAAGATGAGTTTGCTTCAATTTTTTTCCCTAATTATGTGTTTCTGCATTGTTACTCCTCGCAATCACATAATTATTGTCTATCTATTTCTCAAGTGAAATGTCACTCTACAGGTAAACGTGTGGTAGAGACATATTTTGATACTTCATATAGTGACAATGGGGAGGCATATAGATTTTAGGACAACACTGAGACCAACCGGTTTGTTGTTGTGAGTGTGAGGAATTCCTCTACCTTAATAATGCACTATATTTTCATAAGGGAAAGAAGAGTTTGGCTAATGCACTATATTTTCATAAGGGAAAGAAGAGTTTGGCTAACTAGCTAAGTAGCAAAAAAAAAAGGAGGGATAACCCGGCCTGTCATGGGTTGGCCCTTAATGAGCCGGGTTAAAAATGCTCTTGACTTTTTCGAGCCAATTTTTTTGACTCAAAGCCCACTGGTTGGCCTGTGGGTCACAACCCGTTTTGAAACCCCTAGAAATGAGGAAGATATTGATGAAATGATTGGATACCCTAGTATGATATGATTTTGACCCAAACCAACCCAATGTTAAATAGCCTTTACCCTACATACTTATATTTATGAAATGATTGGATACCCAAGTATGATATGATTTTGACTCAAACCAACCCAATGTTAAATAGCCTTTACCCTACATAGTTATATTTAGGCCTATGGTCTTTATACTAAAGCTTTGATACTTAACTCATTAAATAAGATTAGGTAAGTTCACAAACTTATATAACCCATGAACATGTCTAATCACAAAGCTTGTCAATTGTAATGAAGCTCTTTAAAAAAAAAATACGTAACTCTGGCTCGGACAACAGACTTTGATCCAAGACCATTGTGTGAATAAATCAACATAACATATCAACATGCTAAACCAGTGGAACTTTGATGGAGATCGATTTTGGTGCTCCAAAGTTTATGCACAGCATTTTAGTGTCAGCCAGGGTGACCTTTTCCCATTGTGTGCTCTTGTAGCTTGTGTTTTTTGGTGGCTGTGTCACACTGAAGAGGAATATTATAGTAGTGAGGGAACAGTGAATACGAGTAGATGAGAAAGGGAGATGGGTTGTTTTGGATGAAGATGCTTAGGAGGCGATGAAATGGGTCTGCAACAATGGTTGTGAGAACTTTCTCTAAATCTTTGTGTGGGCTTTTGAGGAAGATGACAGTGAGTGAGAGAGGTAGACGATGGGGAGGAGGTGCCTTAATGGAAGTTAATTTGGTTTTATTTGTGTTTATAAAAATGTCACCGCTTTTAGTTTTTAATATATTATAAATATTTTTATTATTTTTTTTTCAAAATTTTGAACAAGGTTTTCAAAATTTTTTAATTTTATTTTTTTAAAATATTTTTAATATATCAAACCAAACATATTTTTAAATTTATTTTCTATCTTCATGAAATATAAAAACCAAAAATGGGCAACCAAATACAATACACAGAGTACGTCACCTTCAAGCACCTTAGTCAGAAACTTAAGGCACAATTTCCTTTTTTCAAATTGGCCACTTCTCACTTTCTCCTCTACTCTCAACCACACCGTAAGAGCTAAGGTAGCCACCTAGCTTCATTCGCTCTCTTTATCCATCATACCAATTATCAAGTTTCCCTTCTTCTTCGACACAGAGGAGAACAAACTAGATCCATAACTCTTTTCCTCCTTTTTTATCACTTACTAATACAGAATTGCAATTTATTATAGGAAGAATTTGATACAGGTGAGAGTTCCAGGGATTCTAAAGTATTGAGGAACTGCTAGGAATCAGGGAATTCTAACAATGAAAGAATTACAAGAAAGTTTATATAGAAAAAAAATCCAAAGAGAGAAAGACAGTTCACAATATTTTCAGATTTCACCTTATTATACATTACAACCATATTTATCGAATGCTTTTACTACCCTTTTGCCAAGCTTCAACAACCACCACGTAAGGAACAAACTCCCTATAGGCAACAACAAACTCTACTTAGTGTTTATACTTAAGTAATCACGTGAGCTGCACATGTAACACCAATGACTCTTACTCATTCAATTCAACGTTATGACTGTTACATTCCTTACCATGTAATAGAATCCCCTCCCTAGAAACGCCCTTATCCTAAAAGGCGAAACTGAGGATACTTCTGAATGAGATCATAAAATTATTCCCATTTGTATATTGGTGCTTCCATTGAACTAACACTTTAGTCATAGGACATCGAATCGATTAACCATGGTGCAATCCAAAATGTGCTTAAGCTCCAATGGAGTAGCAAAGGGATTTGATGGTAATGGTGAAACAATGCCCGAAACTGATAAAGGTCCAACATGATGTTTAAGCTGAGAAACATGGAATGTGGGATGGATGTGAGAATCTATAGGTAAATCCAAGGTGTAAGCAACAGCCCCAACCTTCTGAAGAATAGTGTAAGGACCAAAATATCAAGCTGCTAATTTTTTGTTAGGTCGCACAACCAAGGAAGACTGCCAATATGCTTGCAATTTCAAATAAACCCAGCCACCGAACTAAAATTTACAATCAAATTGATGAGTATCTGCCAGTGTTTTCATTCTATCTTAGGCCCTTTGAAGATGGAATTTGAGAGTCTTAATGGCATCCTCCCTCGCTTGCAAGCTTCGATCCACCAAATCAACCTTAGACTCAACAGGAAGGTAAGGTAAATGAAGAGGTGGGGGTTGCTTGTATACCAATTCATAAGGAGTAGCTTTGGCCAAAGTGTGAAAGTTAGTGTTGTACCACCATTTAGCAAGCTACAACCATTAGGACCATTTAGCTGGGGTCTCACCACACATACTGTGCAGGTAAGTCTCTAAGCATATGTTAGCCACTTTAGACTGACCATCAATCTGAGAATGGTAGGAAGTGGAAAGTTGCAATTTAACTCCATGGAAATAGAAAAGATCTTACCAAAAGTCACTGAGAAAGATGGTGTCTCGGTCACAATTGATGGATTTAGGAAAACCATGCAATTTGTATACATTATCCATGAAAACCTGAGCCACTTGCAAAGCTGTATAGGAATAACCAAGAGCCATGAAATTGGTAGCTTTAGAGAGCCTATCCACCACTACAAATATAGTGGATTTTCCATTAGAATTATAGAACCCTTCATTAAAGTCTATGGCAATGTCAATCCACGTGCCTACTGGAATAACTAGTGGCTGCAAAAGACCAGAAGTGGCTGCTTTATCATACTTATAACTTTGATAGATAAAGCATTCCCTCACAAAATTATGGATGTCCCGAGTCATACCATTCCAATAAAAGAGACTTTTCACTCTTTGGGTGGTAGCATCTCATCCCAAGTGCCCTCCAGTAGCAAAACTAAACGAATTGAATATCTGGCTCCAGAGTTGAGAATCATTTCCAACGACCAATTTATTATTCCTTCTTAACTGGTTATGAATCCAAGTATAGTGCTTGTGAGTACCAACCCCAATCTGAAGCTGTTGTAATAATGATTGAATCTAGTTGTTTAACCTAAGTGTTTACAGTACAAGAATGGGTTTTAAAAAATTTTATAAAACATTCGAGTCTACAAATAGGTGGAAACAAAACACATAGGCAAATAACTAATAACTAGTATGAGAATTAAAATAGATAAGAGTTCCACATACCTCTTGTAGTCACTTTAACCTTGTAATATACTTCCCAACCAAGTGCATTAACCACCAATTTTTTGGGAAATACCAATCCACGAAACCTACGGTGAATAGGCTTAGTTATTGGAATAAAAATAAAAAACAAAAAATAATAATTGATAACTTTCAAAGTAAATTAGAAAGCCTTCATTTTCCCTTCAAGTATGGCGTGTATAAATCTATAAAGGCATTCAAAGCAAAACTCACTTTTTCTCTGAGTGCTTTTTCACTCAAAATTTTGGCCACAAGAGTTCTCTCTTCTCTTATTCTAGTTAGATGGCTAGAAGAGCGAGAGGTTGCATATATATAGTATCGTAACCCTAGGTCTTGTGAGAGCATTTAATTGTAATTCAAAAACTCAATCTCTAATCGTTAGGGATTCACATGCCTACCAATGGGAAATATTAGATAATCAAATTATCTAATGATATATCAATTAATAATCATATTATTTATTTTGATAATAACATATTTTATTTAACTCAAATAAAACATGTGGAGCTTTCTAATTAGTCAAGTTTTGAATATAAAATTCAAACAAAGAATTTTATTTAATTAAATCCCTTTGACTAGTTAATATCCTTGTGAATGTAAGTTACATGAGATATTAAAATACTTCTAATTTATAATCATTTATTCACTAGAATAATTAGGATAACTAGGAGGGAATCAATTCTCCTCCCTTTTGGGCATGCCTCTCCCCATCAGATGAGGAGGAGGGTTGTCTTGCAAATTTGAATAATTCAAACTTTACAACAATATTATGATAATTAATTAATTAAATTAATTTTATCCTAATAAAATAATAGAGCCGAAAATCTTAATTAAATGGAGATTTAATTTAACTTTAATCAAATCCTTTAAATTAATTAATTTGAACATTTCAAATACTAATTTAAAGTAGACTAATTAAAATAATTACTCAAGATAAATGTTGTCTAAATTGAAACAACACTTGTCTTAATTCAAACAAGCCTTTATCTTAAAATTCTATTGTCTAATTAAGTAACTCTTGTTTAATTTAAACAAATAATGTAAGAGCTATTTTTGCCTCTTTAGTGACAAACTGTTTCTCACATTTTTAAGCATGCTTAGGACAACATTTGTCCTAAATTAAATCTTTGTCTAAAGTAAGACAACTCTTGCCTTATATAAGACATTAGTTGAAATGCTATCAATAAACTTCATCTTAAATTTATTCCAACTCAATGTGAATTGAATTCTCCAAAGCTAGGTGGGGAATCTGTTTGGACATAGGAATTTCAAGCTCCAATAAACTTGAGATTATTTTAATCTCATTTAGATAATCCAAGTTTATTAATCATGAAGTTACTTCACCAAAACCCATGATTGTACTCTTAATAATTCCTAAAATTATGAGAAGTACATGTTGAACGTTGATTTGTCCAATTTGCAAACCTAGTGTTTATGAACCCTCATAACCATCCTTTGACACAAGGTAAAATTATCTATTTACCCCTTATGTCAATTTTGTCCCATAATCTCATATTTGATCCTAGAAGTGTCTAGATAATCTTTTAGAACTTTTCTAAAATTATCCAGAAATGATGAGTAGCTAATTCATCATTTCACTAGGCCTAAATATGTCACTTGTCTTCCTGAAATTACCAAAAGTGATGTAATGCTATGAACTCCATTTGTTAGATTTATGTTTTCAGATGTTCGCTCCCACTATTATCCCAACTTTCAGAGTCTTGACCAATGTCACACAATGGTCATGCCCATAGTATATCAAAGATCACAATGGTCTTGAACATGAGTCCCAATCCATCAGGATTTTGGTTCTGCCACTAGCAGATGCAATATGTATGAGTTCAAGTTCAAAGTAATGATATTAACGTGAAATTGATAACTCACTTGATTCTAATTCATTTAATAGTGTCATTACCTGAAGTCTACTACTTCAATGATTTGAGGTCATTAGAAAAGAATCTTATTCTTTCTATGAAGGTAATTCGGATACTACAGTCTTAACTGAATAGAGTGACCAGCTTTACTCAGTGACTATGAATTGTATTTTAGATTCATCAGAGCATACATATCTTCTTTTGCATAACCCTTATGCAAGTGTATTTTATTTTATTATAATCTATGAATCTTAATAGCTAAAAAACAAAACATACATAAATAAACTAAATAAACTCTTTATTTATTAATATTAAAATGTATTTACATTAAATTAGGAAATACAATTTACTTTCCAGGGCAACCTATTCTCAATCTCCCACTTATCCTAAAGCAAGTATGATATATCCCTAATCCCTAATCCTTCTAAGTGACCCTCGAAGCTCTTATGTGAAAGAGTCTGTGAAAGGATTAGCTGAATCCCTTTTTGTCATAATCTTGGTGATGTCTACTTCCCCATATTGTACTATCTCCCATATGAGATAATATTTTCTCTCAATGCATTTGGATGCCTTATGATTATGCAGTTCTTTTGAGTTTGCCACTTCTCCACTATTATCATGATAGAGAATTATGGCCTTATCCGCATCTGAAATCACCTTAAGGTCCTTAAGGAACTTGTGCAACTAAACAGCTTCCTTTGTAGTTTCACAAGCTGCAACATATTTTGCTTTCTTGGTGGAGTCAGCAATGCAAGATTGCTTACACTCCTCTAAACAACGACTGCACCTTCCAAAATGAAAATAGAACCTAATATTGATTACTTAAAATCAATGTCAAATTAGAAATCTGAGTAAATGTACCCAATCAAAATTAGGTCAATACCAGAATACACTAGCATGTAGTTCTTCGTCTTATGAAGATACTTAAATATACATTTGATCACAGTCCAGTGTTCCATGCCAGGGTTTAGCTAAAACCTATTAACCAAACCAACCATATGGCAGATGTTTGGCCTGGTACAAAGCATAACATACATGAGACTTCCCACTACTGATGCATAGGAAATCCATCTCATTTGTTCAACTTCTTAAGGAGTCTTAGGAGATTACTCTTTATAAAGTTTGATTTTATGCCTGGAGAGTGTGAAACCTCTTTTGGAATCCTGCATGCCAAATTATATCAGCAGCTTGTCAATGTAGGTCACTTGGGATAAGGCTATCTGCTTGTTCTTGCGATCTCTTATTATTTGGATCTCAAGAACATAGCTATCCTCCCCTAAATCCTTCATCTAAAACTGTTGATTTAGTGATCCCTTTACTGTAGATAACATTCCCACATTATTCCTGATGACTAAAATGTCATCTACATAGAGTACTTGGAAGACAACCTTACTCTCTTGTATCCTTTTATAGACATAAGGTTCATCTACATTTTGTTAATCTATAACACTTGACTGCACTGTCAAATCTTATATTCCAAGATCTCGATGCTTGCTTAAGTTCATTGATAGACCTATGCAATTTACAAACTTTGTGCTCTTGGCCCTTTTCAATGAAACCGTTTAGTTAAGCCATATAGATATGCTCTTCGAGATCCCTATTCAAGAATGCGGTCTTGACATGCATATTCCATATCTGATAGTCAAGATACGCAGCAATAGATAATAGGATCCTGATGGATTTAAGCATAGCAATTAGTGAGAAGGTTTCTTCATAGTCGATACCTTCTCTCTTAATATAACACTTTGCTACTAGTGTAGCTTTAAAGGTCTCTACCATCCCATCAACTCATTTCTTTATCTTATAGATCCATTTACACCCAATGGGTTTTATTCCTTTAGGTGCATCTATAAGAGTCCAGACCTTGTTGGAATACATAGATTCCAACTCTGATTTCATTGCCTTTTGCTAATGAACAACATCTACATTATTAATGGCTTCTTTATATGTAACGTAATCTAATTCATGTTCATCTAAAAGAGTCACCATGTGCTCTCCTAGACCCACGTATCTATCAGGTTGTCTAATAACCCTCCCACTACTACGAGGTGCCACTAGTTCAAATTCCACTCTTGACTCCGTACTAGTTATGACTTCATTATAATCATCTTTAAATTCTGACCAATTACTTTGTTCTTCAAGAACAATCTTGCTGCGAGGTATGTAATTTCTCACAAAATCCTTTTCTAAGAAAGTTGCATTTACACTAACAAATACCTTTTTATCCTCAATACTATAGAAGTAGTATCCCCTTGTACCCCTAGGATATCCTACAAACAAACATACCTCTGACCTTGGTTCCATCTTTGTAGACTCAAGCTTATACACATGTGCCAAACACCCCCAAGTTCGCAATTGACGTAACGAAGATTTACATCCTGTCCACAACTCCCTTGGTGTCTTAGGCACTGCCTTTTATGGAGCAAAGTTTAGTAGCTAAGTTGTTGTTTGTTTACAATACCCCAGAACAATTTTGGTACTATTGCACAAGACATTATTGACCTCACCATTTCTAAAAGGGTTATATTTCTTCTTTTCAGCAACCCCATTTTGTTGAGGTGTTCTGCGTGCTGATAAACTGGATATGATTCCATTATCGACCAAAAACTACTGAAAATCTCTAGATAAATACTCGCTACCTTTATCTGATCAAAGTTGTTTCAATGGTTTGCCTAACTGCTTTTCAGCTTTGGCTTTGAATTCCTTGAACTTTTCAAATGAATCACTCTTGTTGTGCATTAGAGACACAACACCATATTGTGAGTAGTCATAAATGAAATTTATGAAATAAACATAACTTCTTATAGATTGAATGTTCATTGGTCTATACACATCTGTGTATACCAAGTCAAGAACATCCTGTATTCTATTAACTTTTGCTTTGAAGGATAATTTAGTTATTTTACCTTCAATACAGGATTAATAGACTGGTAATGAATACTTTATCATGTATGGTAAAGTATCATCCTTTACTAGTCTACTTAGCCTGTTTTGATTAATATGACCTAATTGCATATGCCATAAATAACTTTTATCTATGCTAGATTCATTGATTATTTTAAACTTGGGTGAATTTGTTTCTGCAACATTTGCAGACTAATTAATTGGTTATAGATAATATAAATTATTCCTAGTAATTCCAGAACAAATTAAAATTTCATTCATAGAAATGGTAATATCATTACCAAAAGAAATAGAATATCTAGAATTTATTAAACAAAAGATAGAAATTAAATTTCTGCAAAGTCCTGGAATAAAATATACATTATCTAAAACTAATTGTTTATACAAAAAATGTAAGGTAATGGCTCCCATTGCTCGAACTGAAACTAGTGCATCATTTTCCATCTTTGTTTGTAATTGACCCTCTGTCAGCTTTCTCTTTGTCTGGAACCCCTGTAAAGAATTACAAACATGGTTAGTGGCTATAGAACCTACTACCAGCTATTAGTAGAATCATCCACTAGAAAGGCTTCTAACATTTTTAGAAAACCTGTACCTTGTTTCTTTAATAAATTAAGACAGGCCTTGCCATTCCTCTTCCAATGTCCTTGAGCACCATAGTGGAAACACTTTCCCCTGGTGCTATCCTTTTGCCACTAGGAGTAATTTGAAAACATCAGTTGGACCCAAGATGCTATGAAATTGCGAACTTTGGTTTGAAAGGATTAAGGTGAGAAAAATCTTTCTCAAAAACATCTCATGGACTCTTATGAGTAGATCGGGTTGTATATGATGAGAACTTTGTGGGTTTAATAAGATGGAACTAATTGTAGTAAATAATCATAGCTAATAAGAGATGATATTTTACATAAAGGGATAACGAGGTTCTTTGGGATAAAAGGAACAACAATAAGGGTAAATAGTTCTCAAGGGAAAGAGAGAAGAAAAGATTATTGTGAGGTGAAGTCTGGAGAACCATCTTTGCTTAAGACTTAATAACAAATTAAATGGTTGGAACTCAAGGTAACTATAATCACTAGTCGAATGAACAAAAAATAACGAATAGAGGAATTAATATAAAAGGAAAGAAAATAGAGAATAGAGGATAGTAATTTAGTGAGAGGAGGTGGCATAACATGAAAGTTATGATACTGAGTAAAGTTAGGTTGTCTATAAAAGTAAAGTGAAACTATACATGGGTTAGGTTGTGGATGTATCTGTACAACAATGGGTATTCAAAATGAAGAGTATTAGTTGCATGGTGAGGCTTATACATACCATGGTCATACAATATTAAATATGTTTTATGCCAAATAATCTTTTTAATGAGGCATTCGATATTTGTTTTCGAAAATCATGTAAAAGAATGGTTTTGCGCAGGTTACATGAATGATATTCACATGCTTGCATGTTTAAAGGAATTGATGTTGCATATGATTAGAATGAGTAATTTTAAGAGAAATCGTGGTCTGATTTGAGATGAGAAAAGATACATATCTTCAACATGGTTGTTTTGTGAATTGTTTTAAACTCACATAATTACTTGGGGGCTTATACTTATCCTAGTGATTAAGCCATTCAGTGCACCTAAGTCACAATCTTTGCTAGTTGAGTTTGTCATGGTAGACGGTTTAATTATGCAGTCATTTTGGTTGAGTTGGTCTTGGAGGGAAAGTATAGAACAACTTCCTTATTGCTCCTTAGTTGAGTTCATCTTAGAAGAGCATCCCTTCAGCTGAGTTAGACAGTTTGGCTTCCTCCATGTAAGTTTAATGGATCCCTACATTTTATATCTATGATGGCTACCTTGGTTTGGGATTTTGAGATCTTTGAGTGATACTTCTTTATGCTTGAAATTTGGTTTCTCATAAGTAAACCATTTAACATTTGCAACTCAGAAAGAAATCTTCTTACTGCATTCATCATAGCATATTAGGGATAAAATTGGTATAATAAATTAGAGAAGTTAACTTGGAGCTTGGGATACATGCAAACATGCATTGCATAGACTATGATTTAGCTTTTGAACTAATTTTTCTCACTTAGCTATTTGAAGCTCACCTTTTTGAGGATTCTATTTCAGTTTTGGAGGTTTGTAAAGCATGTAGTTGCATCCAACGGTCTGATACTAAGAGCTACATCAAGGAAGGATCAGGGTTTAAGAGAGAGAGAGGGAAGGAATTTAGATGTAAAATTATGAATAAGATGAATCTTTATTTTGTTGATTTACTTTGTATGAAAGATTTAGAAAATTTATTTATATAAATGATGCTTCTTTAATCATGGTAATTTATGTGTTATCAAGGTTGTTGTAATGAGATAGCTATGTGGGTAAAGCATGCTTAGGTCGTAGGGTTGGAACGTCCTTAATCCTAGCAGTATCAGAGTCTTGTTAAGATGGGAAATGAAGAGAGTGGAGACTAGAATCTGTAGCTTGGAATCATCTAGGTTAGTTTAGGCAAATGCATATATGTAGTATGTAAATGAGGCTAGAGAGCCTCATGATCAAGGAATTTTATCGCATGGAATTGGAGAATTAAGATTAGTCCCTAGTAGGGGATAAATCGAGCCTTAATTTGGGCAAGTCATTATGACCATTTAATATGATGGAATAATGTGTGAATCACAAAATTACAATTAAATTATAGTGTAACTACTTAAGTAGATGAAGTAGAGCAAGAAAGCTGTGCAACCAAATGCTTCCCCATCATGGGAATTAATGAGAATATGTAACCCATATATTGGCTTTTAGAGTTATTGTGAATAAGGCACCTTGAAAATCAATGTAAAGCATAGCAAGGATTAAGAGAACGAGAAGAAATGAGTTGAGTGTGTTAAGTAAAGATCAAGCATGTAGTTAATAATTGAATGAGTAAGAGAACTCAATAAGGGGTAATATGTATGAAATGATAGAAAAGCTATAGACGAGTAGGAAAAAATTAGAATATGAGATTAGCAGGCAATGTAGGTAAAATAAGAGTGAAAAAGCTTATAGTAAGGGAAGTGTATGCCTTGCAATAAAGCGATAAGATAGGAAGAAGTAGTAGAACATATTATACGAGTTAAAAAGAGGATGTGTACATTGTAAATGAGTGTTAAATGGGATTTGAGCAAGCAATTAGAACCTGAGTAAGAAGGATGAGGAGTGTTAATGGAAGAATAGGCATAAACCTTATGCAATGAAGAGAGTAAGTATGAATGAGAAAGAAAGTGACGCGTACAAAAAGCAATCAAGTTATTGATGAGTAAAGAGATCAAGGATCATATAATTGTTGAGTTATTAGTGAGCGAAGAGATAAAGGATAATACAATTGTTGAGCTTAAGAAATTGATACTTGTTGGATCTAGTGATTAGCCCTAAGTGTTTATGGCACAAGCATAGATTTTAAAATATTTAAATAATTCAAAGCTTGTAAAATCGACGGAAACAAAACACATAGGCATAAACTACTTCATGACTAGTAGAAGAAGGACTAGAGAATTTTTGAATACCTCTTAATCACTTTAGTCTTGCAATTTGCTTCCTAACTAAGTGCACTTACCGCCTATCCTTTAAGAAGCACTAGTCCATGGAACCTATGGTGAATAGGTTTAGTGATTGAAAGAAAATTGAAGAAGAAAGAATTAAATAGATAGCTTTCTCAAAAATTAAAATAGAAAGCCTTCCCTTCCCTTTCAAGCATGACGTGTAGAAAATTTAACTCAAGAAACACTCTAATCACCTTACACAAGCTCTCGGCCACTCAAGAATAAAAGTAAGGAAGATGTGCCTCTCTCTATTTTCTCATGCTCTTGACCACAAGGGTGTTTCTCCACTCTGAATGTGTTTTTCTGCTTCTCTCTATTGTCTAATGTAGATGGTTAGACCCTCTTAGGTGAGGAAAGGTTTTAGTTATATTTATAATAGTCTAACCTTAGGCCACTTAAGTGAAATTCCAAAATAGTCATCCCTAAAATTTAAGGATTCCACACGCCTACTAGGGAAATAGTAGATAATCGAATCATCTAATTAATTTATCAATTGATAATTGTCATATTTTTTTAACACTTAAATGAAATACGTGGGGATTTCTATTTGGTCATGCTTGAATATAAATTCTAATAAAAGAATTTTATTTCATTAAATTCCCTTTAACTTAGTTAGTCTCCTAGTGAAAGTAGGTTTCCTTGAAAATTAAAAACCTTTTAATTTCCAACCTTTATTCACTTTAGTTAATTAGGATAATTAAGAGATATAAGTTTGACCGTTTCAAACCTCCTTCCTTCTTACTTAGCTGTCTTTCTCACTATCTCATAATGAATTGGTTTGAACAATACAAACTTTTGGCAATTAGGATTAATTTAACTTAATTTGATTTAATCACATTTTTATCCTAAATAAATACCTTGGCCGAATTAAAAAAACCTTTGTCTTAAAATTATATTGTCTAATTAAAACAACACTTGTTTAATTTAGACAACTAATGTAAGAATTATTTTTGTCTCTTTAGTGGCAAAAATGTTTCTCACTTTTTCAAGCATGCTTAGAATAACATTTGTTTTAAAATAATTCTTTGTCTAAATTAAGACAACTCTTGTCTTATTTAAGACATAATATCTTTAAGCTATCATTTAATTTCATCTATATTACTTCCAACTTAATGTGGATTGAATTCTTCAAAACTAGGTGGGGAATCCGTTTGGACATAAGAATTTCAAGCTCCAATAAACTTGGGATTATTTTAATCTCATTAAGATAATCCAAGTTTATTAATCATGAAGTAATTTCACTAAAAACTCATGATTGCACTCTTGAAAAATCCTAAAATTATGAGAAGTCAATGTTGAACATTGATTTGTCCAATTTGCAAACCTAATGTTTGTGAACCCTCGTAGTCATCCATTGTCACAAGGTAAAAATACCATTTTATCCCTCTTATTAGTTTTGTCCCCTGGTCTTAGATTTCATCTGATAAGTGACCAGATAATCTTTTAGAACTTTTCTTAAATTAACTAGAAATGATGAGTAGCTAATTCATCATTTCACTGAGCCCAATTATGTCACTTATCTTACTAAAATCACCAGAAGTGATGAAATCATACAAACTTCATTTCCTGAATTTTTGTTCCCAAATGTTCACTCCTACTTTGATCCCAACATATAGAGTATTGACCAATGTCACTGTGAATAATATTTTAGATTCATCCAAAGATACATATCTCCTTTTGCATAACCCTTATACAAATGTATCTTGGTTTATTAGAATCTAGGAAACTTAATAGCTAGAAAATGAAGCTTAAGTAAATACTCTTTATTTATTAATATAAAATGTATTTACAAAAAATTTGAGGAATAAACTTGGTTTCTTGAGTAACCTATTCCCAACAATACTCGTGCAAGTATAGTGTGTCATATGGTAATGAACCCAGTAATGGGATGAGTTAAGAGGTTGATTTAATGAACAAGGGTAGAGGAATAAATTGTGTGAGCATACAAATTATGATGGCAAGGACAAGTGTCCTAAAGGAAAGAACAAAAGCCTTTGCACCAAGCAAAGATATAAAGGGATTGACACAATTGAGTGGTGCAAGTCGTTGTAACCTATGGGAGAATAAGAAGGTGGAGGAAGGTATGGTTTGTGAAAATAATTAATTAAAATAGGGTGAGTATACAAAGTATGAGTTATGGTGATAATAGTTGATTTTGAACATACTAGGAAGGGAATGTTAGAAGGAAAATATAGGGGGACCCCCCAACTCTGTGTAGAAAATGAGCTATTGAGAGACATTACACATGGATGATGAAGTATGTTAAGATGCCAAATTTTCATTAAGAGGGAGCATCATAAAGGGAGATTTCCCCATAAACAAAAAGGGTCGAGTGAATGTTATATAAGTATATAAATAGATGAACTACGTCTAAGGAGATTGGTGTGCTGGTTATGATAATATGAGGAATATGAAGTCAAAAATGTTAAATCGAAGGAATTATAGAATAATGCAAGTGAGAGAGTGGAGGAATTGTTTTGATGTAAACCAATGACAGTGGACCTAAGGTGGTAGGCTAAGAAGGGAAAAGTATTGAAATAAGAAATTTAAACACTAGTTACAGTTAAAAAAAGTGAAATAAGAAGTCTAAACGAGGATAGTGTACCAAGGGGTGTAGAAAGTGATTTGTAGCATACCAAGGACTTCATCATAACTAAAATGAAGAGGGAAAGCCGTGGGAGAAGTTTAAGAATCACAGGGGATAAAAGGCCAATGTGATCGACCGCACTCTAGCACGCAGTTGACCGCATCTCATGGCACAGTGAACAAATAAAGGGACAAACCTCATTTTTCATCTATGTATTGTCCTAGTTGTTCTGCATTTCAGAGAGGGTTATTCCCCTCACATTTGTTCAGTGATTTTTAAACCATTTCATGTCCCAAAAGTCTTCGCAGTGGTTGCTCGAAGAGTTCTAGAGTAAGAAACTTCCTTCTAATTGGTGCAAAATTTCTTATGGAGGAAAATTGTAGAAAGTAAACGTTTGATAATTGTTATGTGAAGTAAAACAAGGAGGTAAGATGTTACCTTGATAGCAAACAATAATCAAAGAAAATAATACAATAGTAGCAAATAAATCTAAAAGTCAAACCTAAGGAAATGCAATAAAAGGTATGAATTCAAATGCACTAATAAGTCAAAGAAAACAATGTGGTTATAATTATAAAGATTGGTATATAAAAGTAAATTTTTTATAACACGATGCTTTTAACTGAGTTAATTTCCTAGAAATAATAAATGGTGGGTATTAAGCACTCATTTAGGAAAGGGAGCCAAAGGTTATAATTAAATGAGAAATCGATGAAACGGCCAAATATTTAATAGTATGGAATTTAGGAATGTGAAAGAAAGCACGGAAGGGTTTTGTAAAAGACAAGATAAGAATAAGAAAATAATTAATTTTGTTTACTTTTTGTTTTTTTTACTTTTCATAGTACTTCTAAGTTTTTAATTTTTCTTCTTTTTACCTTGCACGCATACATATTAGGATGCTTTAAGTAAATTTGTTCATAAGCCTGGGCTAGAGTTAGAATCAATCCTTCTTAGGGGCAACTTGGATGAGCTTGTGCTTTTGAACAGGTACTTTAAGTTGAAGTATTTTTTTAAAAAAACAGTAGGTATTTGGTGTTTGGATGTAGTTATGCAGAAGTAATTTTACTAAAAAAAGCATATGTTTTGCGTTTAGATGCAAAAATGTAAAAGTACTTTTGAGTATATAAAATTATTGAAAATTACATATAAAAGTGCTTTTTAGAGATTTTGTGAAATATTTTAGGGGTATATTTGTCCAAAAAGATTTATCTCTCTTCCATTGGACTTTATTATTTTTTAAGCAGCATTTTCCAGCTTAAAAAATAAGCAGCCATTTTGCTTATTTTTAAAATAACCACTTCTGAAAATAATTCCATACAAACAGCAATAATATAAAGAAGCACTTAATTTTTTTTTTTTTAAAAAAGCAGCTTTTAGGAGTGTTAAACTGCCCCTTAACCCCTTACTTGACATTCCATGTAGTCCCAAAGAAATGAGTGAACATGGAGATCAACCCATTAGAACTCTTCAGGATTACCTCCACCCTACACACATAGCCACACCATTATGCATCATGTTTCCAGCCAACACTCCCTACCTTGATTTTAAACCATGGATGATATAGTTTCCCAACTTTCATGGTTTAGAGAATGAAAATCCTTATTTACACATAAGAGAGTTTGAAGATGTGGTTGCGACTTTCCATAGTCCACTATAAGAAAAATGACATTCAATGGCAACTTTTTTTTGACGAACTTAAAAGTTGTCACTAAAACAAGGTTTTCTATTACGGCTTATAGATGTCATTACTAAATGTAGTAGTCAACCTTTTTTGGTGACGACTTATTAATTGTGTCACAAAATCCAAAATTTTCAATGACAACATTCATTTGTGGTCACAAAAGGAATACAAAAATTGTCACTAAATCAAAAATTATACCCAGTTGTTTATGAAATTTGGCCGATTTGAAAAGTTCATGATTTAGTGACAATAATTAGGATGTCATCACTAAAACCCTTTTGTGATGACTTTGACATGTCACTAAAACAAGATTTTTTGTGACAACTTATAGATATCGCACTGAATAATAGTTGTTAAAACTTTTTAGTAATGACATTTAAGTCTCATCACAAAATGGTAACTTTTTAGTGACAACATCATTTGTCGTCACTAAATGTACATAAATGTTGTCACTAAAAATTAAAATTTTTACACCAGTTGATTATGCAAATTGGAGGAGTGAGAAATCAATGATTTTGTGATGCTTCCTTTAATTTAAGAAATTAAAATTCATTTAATTTTCAACCTTTATTCACTTGAATAATTAGTATAATTAGGATGAAATATATTTAACTATGTCAAAGACCAATTCCCCTCCTTTGGCTATACACCTCTCCATCACATGGGGAGGAGGTCGTTTCATAAGTTTTAACAAATCAAACTTTGCAACAACATTAGGATAAATAATTATTTAAATTAATTTTATCCTAATAAAATGTTATAGTAAAAGTTATACTTAAATAGGGATTTAATTTTATTTTAATTAATTTCTTTAAATTAAATATTTGAATAATTCAAATATTAATTTAAAGTAATAATTGTTAAGATAAGGGTTATCTAAATTGAGTCAACACTTATCTTAACTAAGACAAACCTTTGTCTTATTGTCTAATAAGAATAACACTTGTTTAATTTAGACAATTAATGTAAGAATTATTTTTATCTCTTTAGTGACAAAAATATTTCTCACATTTTCAAGCTTGTTTAGAACAACATTTATCCTAAAATAATTCTGTATAAATTAAGACAGCTCTTGTTTTAATAAAGTCATTAGCTAAAATGCTATCAATTATCTTCATTTTCAATGTATTTCAACTTAATGTGGATTGAATTCTCAAAAGCTAGGTGGAAAATCTATTTGGACATAGGAATTTCAGGCTCCAATAAGTATGGAATTATTTTAATTTCTTTAAGATAATTCAATTTTATTAATTATGAAATCATTTCATCAAAGACTCATGAGTGCACTCTTGATAATTCCTAAAATTACGAGAAGTTAATGTTGAATATTGATTTGTCCAATTTGCAAATATAGTGTTTGTGAACCCTTATAACCATTCATTGACACAAGGTGAAATTACCATTTTACCCTTTATGTCAATTTTGTCCCCTGGTCTTAGATTTCATCTGATAAGTGACCAAATAATCTTTTAGAACTTTTCTAAAATTATCTTGAAATGATGAGTAACTAATTCATCATTTCATTAGGCCTAGATATGTCACTTGTTTTCTTGAAATCACTAGAAGTGATGTAATGCTATAAACTCCATTTCTTGGATTTATGTTCCCAAATGTTCACTTCCACTATGATCCCAACATACAAAGTCTTGATCAATGTCACACAATGGTCGTGCCTATAGTATATCATATATTACAATAGTCATGGACACAAGTCCATAATCCATCAGGATTTTGGTTCAGCCATTAGCGGATGCAATGTATGTGAAATCAAATTCAAAGCAACTATATTAACTTAAACTTGATATCAATTCATTTAATAGTGTCATTACCTAAAGTATACTACTTCAATTATTTAAGACTCATCACCCCCTTAGAAAAGAATCTCATTCTTTCTATAGAGGCTATCTGAACATTGCAGTCCTTATTGGATAGAGTGACTAACTTTACTCAGTGACTATTAATAAGATTTTAAATTCATCCAAAAATTCATATATCCTTTTGCATAACTCTTATGTAAATGTATCTTGGTTTATTAGAATCTATGAACCTTTTAGCTAGAAAATAAAGCTTACATAAATGAATCTTTTATTTATTAACATTAAAATGTGGTTACATCAAATGGGGTAATACAACTTGCTTTCGAAGGTAACCTATTGCTGCCAATCTCCCACTTGCCCTAAAGCAAGTATAACATATCCCTAATTCCTATTCCTTCTAAGTGATCCGCAAAGCTCTTTTGTGAAAAAGTCTTTGTGAATGGATAAGCCAGATTCCTTTTAGTCGCAATCTTGATGACGACCACTTCCTCATGTTGTAATATCTCTCATTTGAGATTATACTTTCTCTCAATGTATTTGTATGACATATGATTCAATGGTTCTTTTGAGTTTTTCACACCTATACTATTATCAAAATAGGGAGTTATGGTCTTATCTGCATCTGAAACCACCTCAAAGTCCTTAAGGAACATGTACAACCAAATAGCCTCCTTTGTAGTTTAACAAGCTGCAACATATTCTGCTTCCATTGTGGAGTTGGCAATGCAAGATTGCTTTACGCTCCTCCAAACAATGATTGCATCACCCAAAGTGAAAAGAAAGCCAGATGTTAATTTTTTAGAAACAATGTTAAACTGAAAATCCGAGTCACTGTACCCAATAAAGATTACGTCAATACCAGAATACACTAACATGTAGTTCTTCATCCTACGAAGATACTTAAATATACACTTAACCCAGTCCAATGTTCCATGCATAGGTTTAACTGAAACTTACTAATCAAACCAACTGCATAGCGGAAGTCTAGTCTAGTATAAAACATAGCATACATGAGACTTCTTACTATAGATGCATAAGGAATCCATCTCATTTGTTCAACTTCCATAGGAGTCTTGGGTGACTGCTCTTTTGAAAGTTTGATTCCATGCCTGGAGGGTGTGAAACCTCTCTTGGAATCATGCATGCCAAACTTTGTCAACAGTTTGTTAATGTAGGTAACTTGGGACAAGGCTATATGCATGTTCTTGCAATCTCTTATCATTTGGATCTCAAGAATATAGCTAACTTCCTTTAAATCCTTCACCTGAAACTACTGATTCAGCTATTCTTTTACTATAGATAACATTCCTATATCATTCCCAATGAGTAGAATTTCATATACATAGAGTACTAGGAAGATAATCTTACTCTCTTGTATTCTTTTATAGACATAGGGTTCGTCTGCATTTTGTTGGAATCCATAAGACTTGATTGCAATGTCAAATCATATATTCCAAGATCTTGAAGCTTGCTTAAGTCTATAGATGGACCTATGCAATTCACATACTTTGTGTTCCTGTCCCTTTTTATTGAAACCTTCTGGTTGAACCATATAAATATACTCATTAAGATCCCCATTTAAAAATACGCTCTTGACATCCATCTACCATATCTCATAGTCAAGATGTGCAGCTATGGATAACGGGATCCAGATGGATTTAAGTAAGGCAATCGGTCAAAAGGTTTCTTCATAGTTAATACCTTCTCTCTATGTATAACCCTTGGCTACTAGTCTGGCTTTGAGGGTTTCCACCTTCCCATTTACTTCTCTCTTTCTCTTCTAGATCCATTTGCACCCAATGAGTTTTATTTCTTTGGGTGCATCTATAGATGTCCAGATCTTATTGGAATACATAGATTACAACTCTGATTTCATTACCTTTTGCATTTGAACAGAATCTACATCATTAATGGCTTCCTTATATGTAATGGGATTTAATTCATGTTCTTTGAAAGAGCCACCAAGTGCTCTCCTAGACCCATGTATCTTTTAGGTAGTTTAACAACCGTCCCACTATTGAGATGCCACTCGTTCAAATTCAACTCTTGAATCCATATTAGTTATGACTTCATTAGAATCATGCTTAGATTTTAAGCAATCACTTTGTTCTTCAAGAACAATTTTGCAATAAGGTTTGTGATTTCTCACAAAATCCTCCTCTAAGAAGGTTACATTTGCACTAAAAAATATCTTCTCATCCTATGTACTTTAGAAGCAGTATCCCCTTGTACCCTTAAGATATCCTACAATCAAACAAACCTCTGACCTTTGTTCCATATTTGTCGACTCAGGCTCATACACATGTACCAAACACCCCTAAGTTTGCAAGTGACACAAAGATGTTTTACATCTTGTCTAAAGCTCCCCTGGTGTCTTAGGCACTGCCTTTGATGGAGCAAAGTTTAGTAGGTGTGCTGCTGTTTGAATACAATATTCCCAGAACAATTTTGATTATGCAGCATAGGACATTATTAGCCTCACCAGTTCTAAAAGAGTTATATTCTTTCTTTTAGTAACCCCATTTTGTTGTGGTGTTCTGGTTGCCAATAAATTGGAAAAGAATTCATTATTAACCAGAAACTACTGAAACTCTCTAAACAAACACTCACCACCTCGATTAGATTGAAGTTGTTTCAATGGTTTGCCTAACTATTTTTTAGCTTTGGCTTTGAATTCCTTTAACTTGTCAAAGGAATCACTTTTCTTGTGCATTAGATGCACAACACCATATCATGAGTAGTCATCTATGAAGGTTATGAAATATACATAACCTCCTCTAGCTTTAATGTTCATTGGTCCACACACATTTATGTGTACGAAGTCTAGAACATCCTGCATCTTATTACCCTTTGCTTTAAAGGTGATTTGGTCAGTTTACCTTCAATAGGATTCACAGGCTGGTAAAGAACACTTTATCATGTTTGGTAGAGTACCATTCTTTACTAGTCTGCTTAGCCTGTTTTGATTAATATGACTTAATCTCATATGCCATAGATAACTTTTATCTATGCTAGATTCCTTGATTATTTTAAACTTAGGTAAATTTGTTTCTGCAATGTTTACAGTCCAATTAATTAGTTCTAGATAATATAATTATTCATAGTAATTCAAGAATAAATTAAATTCCATTTAGAGAAATGGTAATCTTATTACCAAAATAAATAGAATATTCATAATTTATTAAACAAAAGAACGAAGTCAGATTTTTCCAAAATCCAAGAATAAAATAAGCATTATCTAAAACTAATAGCTTATTATTCGAAAAATACAAGGTAATGGCTCCCACTGCTCGAGTTGACACTAGTACGCTATTTACTATTCTCGTCTAGAATTGTCCCTCAATCAGCTTTCTCTTTGTCTAGAACCCCTGTAAAGAATTACAAATATGGTTAGTGGCTCTAGGGTATATTCTGTAGGTTTTAGTAGAATTATCCACTAAAAAGGCTTTTAACATGTTTAGAAATCCTGTACCTTGTTTATTCTTTACAAAATTGAGGTAGGCCTTGCAATTCCTTTTTCAATGTCCTTTAGAACCACAATGGAAACACTTTCCCTTAGTTCTATCCTTCGGAGCCTTCTTTTTCATGGGCTTCTTCTTTGGCTCAGCCAATTTCTTGGCATTTTTCTTTTTATTGCTTGGCCCTTCTACCATTTTGGGCTCCACAGCCACCATGTCTGCCTCTGGGTTCTTCTTGATTTCAAGAAGCTCCTCCACAACTTGCAGGTCATTCATAAACTCACTAAGGGTATAGTCTCGGCTATGCAATTCATAGTCCAACTTGAATTGCGAGAACTAGAAGTTTGGATTGTCAATGATTATGGACACTTGACTATCCAAATCAATCTCAGCCTTGTGTAGCTTAGTCTCATTGAGGTAGGAGATTACCTTAAGCATGTAATCTCTCAATGGCTCTTTTAGTTTCTGCTTGAGCTTTTTAAAAGCATTGACAATTCTCACCATAGCAAATCAAGTCTTTATACCAAACATCTCATGTAGATGGTACATCATGTCAGTCGCATGCTCCATGCCATCATGCTGCTGCAACACACTAGTCATTGGGGCCAGTATGTAGCACTTAGCCAAAGCATTGGCATCATGCCACCTCTTATGATACTTGGTTTTGCTTGGCAGCGAGCTAGGAGTTAGATCAAGTGGTGCTTGCTTAGAAATTACCCATGTGATCTTGTCATAATTTAAAATGATCTTGAGGTTTCTCTTCCACTCCACATAATTATCATTGTTCAGGGTACATTTTTAATCAAAATAGATAGTGGGTTCATGATGAAGGGATTGTCTATAAAATGCATTTAATATTAGTAAGCTCACTAGCTATTGAATGGACTTTTGAACATAATGCATGTTTACATGAGCATATTAATTCTTGTTTGATGGCCATTCACCTTTCACAATAAGTAGTTGACTATGGGCCATGAATGTTTATTAT
Source organism: Ceratonia siliqua (assembly GCA_034509205.1). NCBI lineage: Eukaryota > Viridiplantae > Streptophyta > Magnoliopsida > Fabales > Fabaceae > Ceratonia > Ceratonia siliqua. The sequence continues at coordinate 9,570 of JASKGM010008388.1, read as the reverse complement.
AAGGTAAATTGGAACCATCCCACACAACTTTGATACCCGATATCTTCATACTAAGCATATTTGAGAAGCGCCTTTATTTGGCTCATTAATCTATCAACAGAGCTACTATAGGTAGTATATTGACAGGTTATTACTGAGTGTGTTAACTAACCATTTTATCATACCTAGATATACCACCACTAATTTGCTTCTATGGAAGGTCATACTTAATGTTCTACCTGGGTAAACTTATTACTTAGGAAACTCCTTCCAGTCATGGTTCGAGTATATGCTCGTCTGTAGAGACTGATATAAACTCCATGACAATTAACTAATGGCTAGACTCCATGAGTTCTAGGATTACTATCGCCCTCTCCCACTCAATATTTTAATTAATTAATTATGATTAATTATTTTAAGTTGATTTACCGAGTTTTCTAGAATGCATATCTTTAGAAAACTTAAATCACTTATGAACTTGGTTTCCTTTCTAAACGTTTTATATAGGATTTGTATTAGTAACTTTTATTAATTATTTAGGAATTTTATATATTTAATTCCTCATGCATTTCCTAATTATTTTCACACTAACTCTTAGTTTGAAAATAAATAGGTAATTTAATTAACTAATTAGTTACTAGGTGATTTAATTCTAACTAAACCCTTTAGTTGGAAATTAATTACATTTAAATAATTTATCAATTATAGACCTAATTAATTTCTAACTAATTTATTTAGTTGACAAATTAAATCTGAATTAGCCAACTTGGTAATTATTCATCTTTCTGATGTTTTAACATTTTAAAACTCTTTAAAATATAAAACATAATGTATTCATGAGCATGCGAGGTTGATTCGCACATACTAGTCTATATGACATGTTATAGCATATAATATCATATACTATAAAATTAAATATAATACCAAGAGTATATTAATGCCCATCCTAGAAGAGAAAATAAAATCCTAATATATTACATTTATTTTCTTTATTCCTTGCAATTCTCTAACTCTTGGAGTTTTGAGATGTCTCCACCAACTTACTATGCGTTGGGCTTGGCCAAGAGATCCTCACACTTTCTTGGACTTGTCGTGGCCTCTATGATACAATTGGTGGCTTCTTACCATTTACAACATAATTTTTATAATTTAAAAAATTAACAAAAATAAACCAAAAAGGAAACATGACCATATGGGGTCAACCTTCTTATTACATCCCAAAAATACAAAGAAATTCCTCTAAGGCATTAATATGGCCAAAAATTTAATTTAAACCAAAGACAATATATCAAAGACATCATACATACAATTATACATTGTAAATGATTTCTAGGTGCCAACCATGCATCATATACACATCTAGCCATGAACATGGCTCTGATACCGATTGTTGGATCTAGTTATTTATCCTAATGTTTACGATACAAGAATGGATTTTAAAAAAAATTTAAAATACTCAAGCTTGAAAAGAGGCAAAAACAAAATAGATAAGCAAATAACTCATGGCTAGAAAGAGAAGTAAAATATATAAGAATTTTATATACCTTTTGTAGCCTCTCTAATCTTGTAATATACTTTCCAACCAAGCACATTGACCACCTATTCTTTGGGAAGTACCCATCCACAGAACCATGAATAGGTTTAGTGATTGGAACATATCAAAAAATAAAAAGAAAAGACAATTGATAGCTTTTAAAATTAAATTAGAAAACCTTCCCCTTTGTTCCTTTTAGTGTGGCATGTGGAATTGCACTTTAGAATCACTCAAATTTTTATCACTTGTATGCCACAAGAGGGAGATGTTGCATATATATAATATGCTAACCCTAGGTTATGTGAGAGCATTTGAGTGTAATTCAAAAACTCAATCCTTGACCATTAAGGATTCCCATGCCAACTAATGGGGAATATGTGTGGCATTCTAATTGGTCATACTTGAATTAAAAATTCAAATAAATAAATTTTTACTTAATTAAATCCATTTGACTTAGTTAGTTGCCTAGTAAATGTATGTTACCTAAGAAATTAAAACTCTTTTAATTTGCAACCTATATTCACTTAGTTAATTAGTATAATTAGGAGAGAATATATTTGATCATGTCAAAAATCAATTTCCCTCTTTTGGCCGTACAACTCTACATCAAATGGGAGGAGGTTATTTTACAAGTTTAAACAATTCAAACTTTGCAACAACATTAGAATAAATAAATAATTAAATTAATTTTATTCTAATAAAATTCTATAACAAAAATTCCTAATTAAATGGGGACTTAATTTTATTTTAAATAACTTCTTTAAATTAAATATTTCAACAATTTAAATATTAATTTAAGTAGTTGAACTAAAATAATTACTAAGATAAATGTTGTGTAAATTGAGACAACACTTGTTTTAATTAAAACACACATTTGTCTTAAAATTTAATTATCTAATTAAAACAACACTTGTTTAATTTAGACAATTAATGTAAGAATTATTTTTATCTCATTAGTAACAAAAATGTTTCTCACATTTTCAACCATTTTTAGGACAACATTTGTCCTAAAATAAATATTTGTTTAAATTAAGACAACATTGGTCTTAATAAAGACATTAGCTGAAATGTTATCAATTAACTTCATCTTGAATTTATTCTAACTTAGTGTGGATTTAATTCCCAAAGCTAGGTTGATAATCCATTTAGATAAAGAAATTTCAAGCTCCAATAAATTTTATATTATTTTAATCTCATTAAGATAATCTAATTTTATTAATTATAAAGTCATTTCACCAAAGACTCATGATTGTACTCTTGATAATTCTTAAAATTACGAGAAGTCAATGTTGAACATTGATTTGCCCAATTTACAAACGTAGTGTTTGTGAACCTTCACAGCCCTCCATTAACACAAGGTAAAATTATTATTTACCTCTTATATCAATTTTGTCCACTGGTCTTATATTTCATCTAATAAGTTACCAGATAATCTTTTAGAACTTTTATAAAATTACCTTGAAATGTTGAGTAGCTAATTCATCATTTCACTAGGTCCGGATATATCACTTGTCTTTCTAAAATCATCAAAAGTGATGTTATGCTACGAACTCTATTTTTTAAATTTATGTTCCCAAATGTTTTCTTCCACTATGATCCCAACATATAGAGTATTGACCAATGTCACATAATGGTTGTACCCATAGTATATCAAAGATCACAATGGTCATGGACACAAGTCCATAATCCTTTAAGATTTCGGTTCTTCCACTAGCAAATGCAATGTGTGTGAGTTCAACTTCAAAGCAATGATATTAACTTGAACTTGATATATCTTTTTATTCCAATTTATTTAATAGTGTCATTAACAGAAGTCTACTACTTCAATGACTTTATATTTATCATTCCCTTAGAAAAGAATCTCATTATTCCTTTGGAAGTAATCCGGACACTATAGTCCTTATTTAATAAAGTGGCTAGCTTTACTCAATAACTGTAAATAATATTTTAGATTCATTCAAAGGTAGATATCTCCTTTTGGATAACTCTTATGCAAATGTATCTTGGTTTATTAGAATCTAGGAACCAAAATATGTAGAGAATAAAGCTTACATAAATTAATTCTTTATTTATTAATATTAAAATGTATTTACATCAAATTAGGGAATACAACTTGCTTTCCTAGGAAACCTATTCCCAACAGAGGTGTACGGCCAAAGGAGGAGAATTGGTCTTTGACATTGTCCAATATATTCCCTTCTAATTATTCTAATTATCTATGTGAATAAAGGTCAAATATATTCCCTCCTAATTATTCTAATGGTTAGGGATTGAGTTTTTGAATTATACTAAAATGCTCTCACATGATGTAGGGTTAACATAATATATATATATATATATATATATATGCAACCTCTCCCTCTTGTGACCGTATAAGTGAATACTTGAGAAAGAGAAAAAGTGAATTCTTTGGTGTGCCACTATAGAATTCTTCACGCCATACTAAAAGGAACAAAGGGGAAGGCATTTTAATTTACTTTGAAAACTATCAATTATTTTCTTTCAACTTTTGTTTATTCCAAACACCAAGCCTATTCACCGTAGTTTACGTGGATTGGTGCTTCTTAAAGAAAAGGCAGTCAGTATGCTTGATTGTGAAGTATATTACAAGATTAAAGTAACAACAAGAGGTGTGTGAAATTCTTATCTATTTTACTTCGTTTTCTAGCCATGAGTTATTTGCCTACGTGTTGTGGTTTTGCCAATTTGCAAGCTTGAATGTTTTTAAAAATTTTAAAACCCATGCTTGTATTGTAAACGCTTAGGATAAACAACTAAATCCAAGAATTCCACTTGCAGACCCGGTCTATCAACCTTAACCTTACCCTTGTAGGTATGTTTTACTTTTTTTTTACTTTTTCTTTTCTTTCCTCTTTCTTTTCTTTGGTTTTATTTTTGTTTGCTACTTTCCTTGTTTTTGTTTTGTTGTTAGGTTCATGTCGTTTTGCCAATTCAGTTGCCATCCCTTATGCTTATTGAGCTTCCCATTCCACACATCAAGTGTATTCAACCCTTATTAGCTTGCTTTCCATTCAATTGTGATGCTTAAACATTGAGGACAATGTTTCATTTATGTTGGGGGTACAAATCCCTCATTTATTTACAAATGATTGTTGCTTGTTAGAACTCTGAGGCACTTTTACATATACCAGAATATTTTTCAGATTTCCAAAAAGTGATATCCCCCTCCATATGAACATTCACTTAGCATCACACATACATATTTTCTCATGTGTACTCATCCTCATATATAGGTATTATAGTGAATTCAACAAACCCATCTTGATCATTCTACTTATGTAATCACATGTTTTCTCATGCACTCATCCAAGTTTTATGGTAAGTTGGTAGTTTGAGTGCTGTTTCTTCATTTTTTATCAGTATTTCAATGTTATACTATTGTATTTTTGTTTCATTGTTTGGGTTCCATCATTATATGTTTATAGCAAAAGGCTTATAAAAGCACAGCACATTACCTGTCAATAATAAGCTACCAAAAGAATTCTATTATTAAATTCTTTTTTAGGAACACTAGGGAACTCCATCACATATAATATTTGGAATATGGTAGTTGCTTTTTTAAAAAGATGGTAGATAATATTTGGAATCTGACCAATATCTGAAAAGCTAAATTTTTTCTTTTTTTCATTCTTATTTTTGAGTATATTGCATTATATTTGCATTCATTATTCATCATATCGTATTACACAAATTGGAGTTGGCTCCATCACCATTTTCACTTGGATAAGCATATTGCATTATTTCAACTTCCCGTTCTGTCTTCAAGCATGTAAGAGATAATGAATGTGTTCATCTTATGATTTCAATTTTGGTTTAGCTCTTGACATTTCTAGTTTATATTGCATTATTTCAACTTACAAGAACTCAAGTTGCTTGGCAGCCTGTTTAACCACAAGAAAGCATTTTGTTTTTAATTTATATCACAAATTGAAGGGTAATAAAGAAGGTTTAATTAAAAATATCCTAAAGGAAAATTTATTCTTCAAGTGCGGAAAATCAACTATTATAATTGGTCAAGCTTGAGCTTTACTCATGAGCTTGGGCCAAAATCTAACATATGAATGTGAACTAAATTTAAGATGAGTTTGGTTTTAAGTCTAAGCTCATACACATAAAACTCACTAGGCTTAGGCCTAAGCTTGGCCCAACCTCGACCAATGAACATGTCTACTCACCCCTTTTCTATTCGCCCATCTGCTACTCTCCTTCTCTCTCACTGAAGCTGTTTAATTTCACAGCGTGAAACATATTGTATCTATTTTTGTCTCATCCGCACTATTTACTTCTAAGCATTCCTCTTTGTAAATAACAACTCAATTTGCGGCTAGGAAATAATAATTAACCAACTTGACGATTGATAACTAAAAAATGATCACTAAATAATAAATACTCATAATAACAAAAATAAAATTTATTTTATTTATAATTAAAAATAAATCTTTATTTGATATTTAAATTATACAAAATTAAGAGCTTAATTAAAATGTTTAAAATAAATATTTTAGATCCCTTCTTTATCTAAATAGTATTAATTACGAAGCTTTTTAATATTTTTATTTTAGTAATTTAACAAAAAAAAATTTGTTGAAAGACAAAATGAACATGAAATATTGACAAAAGTGCTTGATTAATTATTGGCAAAAACTAAACTATTTTTTTGCTACTGTGTGTTTTTTATAAAAAAAAGAGATTTTTAAGAAATTAAAATGTTTACAACATGATTAAACAGGCACTAAGTCTATCCCTAATCAGCCATTATAAAGAACCAGCCTACTTGAAGAGCTCCTTAACACCCAGAACCACCGTATACACCAGAGAGCTCTATCATATCAGATGACGACTCCCCTAACCATTCCCTCAACAATTCACTGTTATTTTTAGAGTTCAGTTATTTACCTCTACCAACTGACTCCTATGTGAACGTGATCATGGGCCAAGCTACCCTTGAGTACACCGCCATCTCTAAACTCTATTTATTCACCTCTTACTTTCTTTGAATCCTCTCTAATTTAACACATCCATGACAAATCAGGATCCGATCATATTAGTAGCCAACATAATTGGTTCTGTTAAGATCATTCGCATTGCCCATTCACTTTGAGAGGTTGAGATGAGAAAAGTGTTGTGGGAGAGAAAAAAAATAAAGAAATGATCTTGACCGTCCAAAGTGAAAAGACGGCATAAATGGTTCTAACAAGACCGATCATGACCGAATCCTAATCCCATCTGTGACTCATGCTAGATTAATCGTCAAAATCTTTGCCAAAGCTACTCTCTATCAAGGTCAATGACTTTCCCTATGATTCTGCACATCATCCACTTAAAGTGCTTGCTCTGTCTTACCCGTGTTTAGCCACTTCCTCAAGCAACAGAAGTTATTATTTGAATTAAGTTTTCAAATTTAAATTGAATAAGAAGTTCCGATGATTATTATACTTTTTAAAGAAAAATTTTTAATCATCAAAAGACACATGGTTTAAAAATAGTAAATACACTACGGATAATTATTTAGATCTCTATATAAAAACTAGAATTTCAAAATGAATAGGACTTACTAAAATAAAATACAGAAAATTATGTGCAGCTTTTCGTTATCAAAGGTTTAATTTTTGAAGACATTTGATGTCATCTAACAATGAGAGTTATAGGAGATTTTAAATTTAATTTTTCATGTTATAATGTACCAATTAATGAAAAAAAATAGTTGAAACGAAAAGAGAGTATGAATATTATAAGAAAAATTATTCTTTGATGCTTATTAGAACAATAAATTCTCACTTGGTGTTCCATGGAAACCAAATTCTTAAATGGTGTTATGCACTGTTCACCCTTTTCTTTTATTACTCTTCACAAAAAATTATTATTTAGATCAATACAAAAAAAAAATGATATTAGAGGCGGCCAAAATCCATCTCTAAATGAGAAAAATCTGTCTCTAAATATTTTGAGACTAAATTAGAGTCATTGAAAATCTAAGACAACATTAGAGGCATATTTTTTCCGTCACAAAAAAAAAAATAAAGTAAGCCTCTAAACAAAGGCAGATTTTGAGGTGGACAAAATCCGCCTCTAAATTTAGAGGCCAATAAGATCTGCCTCTAAATTTGACTCTAAACCAGGGAATTATAGGCAGATTTTTTCCACCTCTATTTCCCTCTTTGAATTCAAAAAATCTAGGTCTTCCATGCCTAATTTTTCATTATTCTCTCTGGTTATTTTTTGCCAAATTTTTTCGGCAATATAAGTTGAAGGCGTAAAAAGATAATAAACCAATAAATGCATCAAAAATATTTAAAAATAATTCAAATATATACAACAGTATGTCATGAAAAAATTCAAATGTAAACATAATATAATGTTCTGAATCATTTACTCCTTGTAATCATTATCTAAATTATCACCAATGTCATGGGTGCCAGATGAATCAGTTGCATTTGAGGGTTAAGCAAGAGAAGGAGGAGCTGGAGTAGGAATCAGAGGTTGAGATGGACTAGCTTTAGCAGGAGGAGAAACCCTAAGGTGCTTGAAGAGGGGATGCATCATCTGTTTATTTCCCTTCAACTCCATGCACAAATGATCAATTGTTTGGTGCATGTTCTGAATCTTAGATAAGGAAGTACCTTGGTCAGCATTAGCAGAAGAATCTTTAGCATAATAAGTGGCCTGCTTCCCAAGGCCAAACATGCTCCCCTTCTTTTTTATGCTCCCAACCACACCAAAGTATAGCTAGTTTTCAAATGCATTTAAGAGGCCAAGTGCAGTAGTACCCCCCTCTACAAACACCAGTGAGCTCATCATCTCTTCCTTCCACCTTATAAATTCTTCTTGAAAAAACAAACCAAAGCATAAAGTTATTAAATTTGCAGCATTGCATCAGGAAGAGAATTAATTAAATGATATAATAGACCTAAGAATACTTATAGAACACTATGCAGCCTTTTCAGATACCCAAGCATCCTTTTCCTTGCAACGGTTAATATACAAGATTATTTCAGCACACTAGATTCTAACTTTTAAGAATTGTAGCTTTCTAACATTAAGTAACATAAAATGAAGTAACAACAAAAACAAAGCATCACTTTAACCCCTAAATGTGATTGTAGCATTAGATACCACTACTTTAGCTTACAGGAATAAATTCTATATATATCATGTCACTTGGATTTATTAGCATATAATTTATACACATCCAAAGTTAGATAACTTCAAGTTTAACTCAACTATATATCCCAAAGTTATCATCAATTATATTCCAATTTATACACATCTAAAGTTAGTTAGCTTCAATTTTATATGTCCCTATGAACAAGTTGGGCAGATAGCTAAAGTTATCATTGCTTTTGCTAATGTGGACTGTAACTCCAATTAAACCCATCAAATTTGCTTTCCAGTCACATCCTAATTTAGGGCACGCGATCGGCATAGGACATCATCCATTAGATGATCTCCTACAAGCCTTAACTATAGAGACTGTCATCAACAATGTAATTACAACTGAACCACATAATATACATAATTGAAAATCAAAAAATATAATTACATTAATTGTCAATGAGACTATGCAAGGTCTTACTCCATTTTTATAATTTAACCACTATCCACCAAGCTTCAACAAGTTATTTCATAGCAATTTAATTATAACCTACTCTATTTAACTAAATACACATATAATCTAGTTTCTTTAAGCTTAATAAGGTAAAATAACAACTCAAAAAATTTAAGCGCACAACTTGCAACCAAGGGTACAATAGTTCCACTTACTTTGCTGATTCTGAAAACTCCTTATGCAAGCATAAACCTTCACTTGAATGGGGTAAGAAACCAAGGAACAACTGTTACTATGTCTTTACAATCTGCTTGTATATCCTAAATATTATTCCTACAACAACTTATTGATAAATAAAAAGTATAGGCTAACTTTGATAATAACATGTTTATCAACACATCCTATATCCCTAATTTAGGATAAACTTTAACATCAAAAGCCTCTCAAATCTCATTTAACATTAGGCATCAAATGAACTAATTAAAAAATG
>JASKGM010008379.1:16432-40346 GCA_034509205.1 Ceratonia siliqua | reverse complement strand
CCTTTATCAGGAACTGCCCTCAACTGATAAAGGTTGTGACCTAGGTACACCTAGTGGTTCTACCACCACTCTACTACGGATCCCAGATTACAGTTCTAAATTACTTTCATAGTACTTGTACAATTCAGACTTTCAAAATATCAAAGTTCAGATACTTTTCATGCTATGGACAAAATAATAAATTCACGTATAAATATATATTACTTTCCTCAAAACATACTCAAATAACATCATTTATCTATAAGGTAAACTTTAATAATTCATGCATCAAGGGGTAAGTAAGAATCCACTCACCTTGCTAAATTTGGAGACTTAATAATAAAGCTCTAATATTTCTACTTTAAGACAGGGTTGCTTCCATTGGGTTGGTTTCTGACAAGCCTATATACCACCATATAAGCACAATCCATCAGTACACCAAATCTATCGCTACTTTTCTGTTAGGACTCTAATAACTAGAAAGTATTTAACTAGCAAAAATTGTGATTTCTAGTCCCACCATACTTAAACAAGAGTTATACCATAGTTTACTTCCCAGATTCTCAACCATTAAGGGAATTACAACTTCATATATATATATATATATATATATATATATACACATAATGAAATGTTTCCCTTGCACAGTCAAACTTCCCAACGTGAATTTAGCTAGAAATTTACAACCTCGGAAGTTACAGAGTCCAAAAGATACTTTACTGACTTAGAAAACATGAATTTGAAACTAAACTTCCTATCTGGGATTTTAACAAACACTCAGTGTGCATTCTGAAATTTGAGTTTAAATGGCCAATTATAGTTCATGAATTTGGGCAAGAAGTAAAGGACTAAAAATTCCCAATTGATTTAGTTCTACCAAGCATTAAAATTGTTTTACCTATCAGAAGAACGGCATTGCAAAAATTTGCTCCTCTCTCCCACGGCTAACACATTACAGTGAGGGAGGTCTCTTACCCAATTCTGGAAAATTCTCCCTTGATCAGTAATCAAGTTTCTGAAATTGCCATAGCTCTTTATTTGATTGTTTTAGCAGAAGGGTGGGAAAAAAAATGGTTAGAAGCACACTTACACTAAGAAGACGCCGGAGCCTTACGGATTTCTCAACAAAACATCACTCCACAGTCAACTCACGGTGGCTGGGATGGAGGCCAACAGCCGGTGGGTGGCGGACAGACGGCGGCGACGAAGGGTGGCCGGTGTTTGGCCAAAATTTCTGAGCGTCACAGCAGAGGAGCAACGGCGCGAGAGGGAGAGCTTTTTCTTTGCTAGAGTGCCACGAGTGGGGTAAAAAGGATTTCAGTCTACAGAGAGGGGGGCACCGAACAGGGGGGTTATAAGGATTATAAAAAAAAATTTTTTTTTTTTAAAGGAGGGCATTACAAACCCTAAGTTTTTTTTTAAAGTAAGTTTCTTCATTGTAGCTCCAATTCATTTTTAGAACAAGGGTAAGGATAACTAAAATAGGGCTCAGTGAGCATATGTGGTTAACAAAGAAAAGGCTTATATGAAGGCTCAAAATTTCTTACTGGTGGATGTTCTTTTTAGAACATCAATGGACACAAGCTTATTTGGCCATGGTGGAAAGAATTATAATGCCTTAATCATTTTTTAAGTTATACTTGATCAATTTATCACCTTGAGAGAGCTCCAAGAAAGTTCTAGCATTCAACCTTACATGTAGAGCTCAAGTAATTATCAATGTGAGTGTATGAAAAATTTTACTTATCCTAACATGCTGGATTCTGTACCAAATAACATGGCTTTTGTGCATAAATTTTTAAGTATAGTTATCATATAAATATCTCAACCAAAGCATAACATCAAGATTCTAAGCAATGTTCATCATCAATCTAAGCAATAATATTAAAGCTCAATTCTCATCATGGTTGTTGGGGGGCATCCTTAGACATGAAAACAAAACAAATAAAGCACACAAAACCAACAAAACAACAACAAAAAGAAGAAAATAAAATAAAATACAGTAAAACAACAAAGTAGCAAAATTAATAACAAAACTAGAACATAAAAACAGCAACAGCAAAATAAAAAAAAAATAATAAAAGAAGCAACAATAACATAAACAACAGAAAAACAAAAATGCATAACAATGACAAAAACATCACCATCAACAAAATAGAAACATCATAATAACAAGATAGCAACTGCAAAATAAAATAGCGACAACAAAATCACAAACAAAAGGAAAACATTAACAGAACATTAGAAAAATAAAAAAACTAGAAACATAATTTGAAATCATTCCTCCACACTTAGTCTTTACATTGTCTTCAATGTAAACTAATGCATGAAAATGAAAACACTAAATGTAGAAAACCGTGGAATTAAAACACTAAAAACATAATTAAAAAAATTGAGTGTGAGCAAGAGAAAGCAAATCTTTTTTTTTTTTTTTGTGCTCTCCCTCGTTTGGGTTGCCTTCTAAGTAGCTCTTGGTTTAATGTCCTTAACTTGATCTGCACCCATTTTTATTCATCAAGGGATGTGTAAATCACTTGGATGCCTTATTGCTTTAAAGATGTTGAAGTGTATGATCTCTCCATCATGGTTAGGCAGTTTTTATGAATGGTCTCCCATCATGCACATCAATTTTAACTTAGGCAGTTTTTATGAATGGTCTCCCTAAGAATAGTGGCGTATGCCTGAAGATGATTCATCCTCCATCTCAAGCACATAGAAATCCACAAGGAAAGCTAGTTCATTCACCTACACTAAAACATCTTCCAAAACTCCATTTGGATAAACATTAAATTGATTAGCAAGTTCAATAATTTTACTAGTTTCCTTAAGTGGACCAAGATTTAAGGAAGCATAAATAGAATAAGGCATAATATTAATGAATGCTCCTAAATCTAACATAGCTCCTTCAAACCTTGTACTACCAATTGCGTAGGGCATGGTGAAGCTTTCGGGATCATTACATTTTGGTGGGAGCTTTCTTTGCAGAACACCAGAGACATTTCCCCCTACATTTATCACTTCATCTACCCTTAGCTTACATTTGGTGGTGCACAACCTTTTTAAGAACTTTGCATAACATGGTATTTGCTTGATGACATCCAAAAGGGGTATGTTCACTTAAACCTTTCTCAAGGTTTCCAAAATTCTTTTTTCATGCTTCTCCATCTAAGATTTTGCAAACCTGCGTAGAAAAGGTAGAGAAGGAACATCAATAAAAATAGGAACCTTTGAATTTACCTTAGACATTGAAGAATTCTTAATAAGGACCATGGATTCCTTCTCTCTTTTTGGTGCATCCTCAAGTTCTTTCTCACTCTTCAAGGTTACGACACTTGCATTTTCTTTTGGATTTATCACAGTTTAGGAAGAGAGTTTTCCCAATCTTTGTGCCTATATTCTACCTACGGCATTAGCCAATTGGCTCACTTGAGTCTCCAAAATTTTAATAGTCGCCCTTGTTACCTATTGAAATTGCAAAGTGTTAGTGACAAGGGATTTGACTATATCTACAAGAGGTATACCCAAATTTGGAGGAATGGATGGTGGGGTGGGTTATGGCTGAGGTTGATTGAAACTAGGTGGATTACTAAGATTAGCATTAGGGGCAACTTGTGAGTAATTTCCTAAATAGCTTAAATTAGGATGATCCTTCCATCTAATATTGTAAGTGTTAGAAAAAAGATTATATTTTTGTATTTGATAACCTTGATGCCCTTAAAATCCATCTAAGTCATTTACTTGCTCCAAATTATCCTCTTGCAACAACGGACACATGTCAGTTGCATGGCCAACCAGAGAACGCACTCTACACTTCTTGGTAAGTACATTGGTAAGTAGTCCCACCTATTGTTGAACTAGGGAAGTGAGATTGGCAAGTTGCTCCTCAATGTTTGAAGAAATACCAACCTCATTGACCCTCCTTATTGACAATTTAGATCGGGTGCTAAATTGCTGAGTTAGCCGGCATATTAGCTATCAAATTAGTTTCTTGTGTAGGTGTTTTTTCCACTAACCCCACTTGTAGAATCTATCATGCTCATCTCCATTTGCATAAGTCCTTCATAAAAGTACTGAAGCAGGAGTTGTCCACTAATTTGATAATGATGGCATGATGTACATAGCTTCTTAAATATTTCTTAATTTCATACAAGTTTTCCCCACTTTGCTGCCTAATACCACATATCTTTTCCTAATATTTGCAGCCTTGGATGCAAGGGAATATTTTTCAAGAAATAGTCTCTTCATCTCATTCGATGTGTTAATGGTATCAAATGGTAAATAATAGAGCCACTCCTTTATGCGATCTGTTAGGGAGAATGGAAAAACTTTAAGTATAATTTGCTCTTCAGAGATATCTGTTGGCTTCATACTTGAACAAGCTACATGAAATTCCTTGATATGCTTGTTTGGATCTTCCCCTGAAAACTTTGGGGCAAAAGTGAAATTATCAAAAGTTGTTGGGGTTAATGACGTGGCAGAGGAAAATGATACACATGAAACCCACAAAAACTCATCCCATTTTAGCAAGCAAGAATCTTACTTTCAAAAGGCCTTTGAAATCTTATTATTATAATTTAACTTATTTTTTTCTCATTTTTTAATTACTTTTTTTAAAAGAAAACAAAATGTAATGGTGGAACTTGAAAGCAACACTCAAATAAAAGCAAAAAAAATAAAAGCAAAAAATAACAAAATAATTAAATAAAATAGAGGAATGGATTATGCCTTAAAAGTGGAGAATGGGAAACAAAATAAAAAGTTAAATATCATTAATATTATAAACCAAGAGTAATAATAATATATAAAATAGAAGAGATAACCCAAATAAAATAAATATTAAATTAACTCACAAATCACACAAAAATAATAAGAGTCCTATAGGAAAACAAATGAACTTAGAGGCTAAAGTTTTAACTAACAACCTTGGATTCTAAAGAATCCACCATCACAACTCTTCAAGATAAAAAAGAAAAAAGAAAAATCCAAACAATAGAGGAAGATGAATGAGTTACCTCCTTGAAGCTTTAAGATGAACCTCCAAGCTCTTAGTTTCACTTCACCCAAACCTTCAAGTTTTAAAGTGCCCAAAGCTTCTCTAATCTCATATTCCTCTTTTATGGCCAACCAAAATTAAGGAAAAGTAAAATAGAATAAAAAAATTGTGAATGGCATGAAGGAAGAAGAGAAAGTGAGGGAGAGAATGAATAAATAAAAAAATGGTTTCTCCCAATTGAGAGAGTGAAGGAGGTGTGATGAAAAAAATGGGAGAGAAAAAACCAAAATGAGTGGGTGAGTGTTTATGGGGATGAGGGAAAAGTGAGAGGGAAAAGGTAAAAGGGAAAAGTGAGAGGGATGTTAGGTTAAAATGAAGAAGTGGGTTATGAGTTGGGTTTATGGGTATTGGTTAGATGAGTATGTTAAAAGAGGAAATGGGCTGAAAGATTGAGTTAAGGATTTGGGTTGTGGCCTTGGATAAAAGGATTTGCGCCCAAAACAACAAAAAGGGATTTAAACTTTGGATGAGTTAGACAAAAATAAAAAGAGAAGGGGAAAGTGAAGTTGGGCCTTAAGTGAAAAGAAATTTTAATTTTAATTTTGTTTTTGTTTTGTTTCTTTTTAATTTTTAATTTTGTTTTGTTCTTTTTGTTTTGTATTTTTCTAAATTTTAAAAATTACCTAGACAATATCAAGTGTTTATAGTTGTTCCTTTTTACTTGCTTCTTGATGGAAAAAGATGAAAGATCAACGATGTTTCAAATTTACCTATAAAGAACAAGACAAAACACATTTTTGTCTAGGAGCACAATAAAATGGCAAGGGACTCCTTGCTTGAGGTCGTGGGAAATTGTGAACCAAAAATTAGGAATTTAGCATGGAATAACTCATCATACTAAATGAATTTGACACTAGTACGAAAGAATTGACATACATAGTGAATTTTGGAAATTTAGTATGGAATAACTCATCATACTAAATAAATTTGACACTAGTACGAAAGAATTGACATACATAGTGAATTTTAGGAATTTAGTATGGAATATTTCCAGAATACTAAATAACCTTGAAAATGGTATGGAAGCATTGATGTACACAGAAAAATTTAAGAATTTAGTATGGAATATTTCCATCATACTAAATAACCTTGAAACTGGTATGAAAGAATTGACGTACATAGTGAAATTTTACTAAATAACCTTAAAACTGGTACAGAAGAATTGACGTACACAGTAAAATTTGGGAATTTAGTATGTAATATTTTCATCATACTAAATAACCTTGAAACTGGTATGGAATAATTGATATACACAGTGAATTTTGGGAATTTAGCATGGAATATTTCTATCATACTAAATAACTTGGAAACTGATACGGGAGAATTGGCGTATATAATAAATTTTGGGAATTTAGTACTTAATAACCTTAAAACTGGTATGGAAGAATTGACGTACACAGTGAAATTTGAGAATTTAGTGTGGAATATTTCCATCATACTAAATAACCTGGAAACCGGTATCGAAGAATTGAGGTACACAATGAAATTTGGGAATTTAGTATGAAATATTTTCATCATACTAAATAACCCAAAAAATGGTACAAAAGAATTGGTATACGCAGTGAATTTTGGGAATTTAGTATGGAATATCTCCATCATACTAAATAATTTTACCTTGAAACCAGTACGAAATAATTGACATACGCAGTGAAATTTAGGAATTTAGTATGGAATATTTCCATCATATTAAATGCCCAGTGATGTTGGAACAGAGCACAGGATGTAACCTCAATCCTGGTGATTTTTGAATAAGGCACAGGATGTAACATCAATGGCGAGTGATTTTCAAATAAGGCATGGGATGTAACCTCAATGCAGAGCGATTTTTAAATAAGGCATAGAATGTCACCTCAATGATTAGTGATTTTCAAATAAGGCATAGGATGTAACCTTAATGCAAGATGATTTTGAAAATAAGGTGCGGGGCATAACCTTAATGCCAATCGATTTTTAAATAAGGCACGGAATGTCACCTCAATGACGAGTGATTTTCAAATAAGGCATGAGATGTAACCTCAATGCAAGATGAGTTTGAAAACAAGGTGTGGGGCATAACCTCAATGCCAGTTGATTTTGAAAACAAGGCATGGGTCATAACCTCAATGCTGATTGATTTTTAAAACAAGGCATGGGGCGTAACCTCAATGCGAAGTATTTTTTGAACAAGGCATGGGATGTAACCTCAATGCGGAGTGATTTTCAAATAAAACACGGGGCGTAACCTTAATGGGGAATAATTTATTGAACAAGGCATGTGATGTAACCTCAATGCAGAGTGATTTTTCAAATGAGGCATGAGGAGTAACCTCAATACCAGTTAATTTTGAAAATAAGGCATGAAGCGTAACCTCAATGTAGAGTAATTTGTTGAACAAAACATGGGATGTAACCTCAATACCAAGCGATTTTCAAATAAAGTATAGGATGTAACTTCAATGTTAAGCGATTTTCAAATAAAGCATGGGATGTAACCTCAATGCCAAGTGATTTTCAAATAAGGCATAGAATATAACCTCAATGCAAGATGATTTTGAAAACAAGGCTTGGGGCATAACCTTAATGCCAGTTGATTTTCGAATAAAGAAAGTATTTTGAAAATGCACCTTGGACTTCCAAGGAAGACTCAATCAAACCGTTCTCTCTCTCGAGAATTAGTTCTTTATTTTTCTTTAAACTGCCTGTCCAGTTGGATCACAAGAATTACCTTTTCCTAATGACCTACTTTTTTCCAAAAAGTGTTGAACCTAGGTCTTTCACAAAACTTTGATACCGGTCTAGACCATGTTAAGTAACCTGCCACTGTATCAATAGGATGGAAAAATGTGGAGACAATGAAAATTTTGCCCCAGTTTGAGCTCTTCAGTGTGTGCAGTCCTTAATTCTTATACTGTAATCAATATGCATCTTATGCTCTTTAACAAAAACTTGTCATTGGTAGCAATATTTTCTTAAAAATTTTCCCTTGTTTCAATTTCAAAACTTTTACTTGAATGTTCGATCTCTTTGGTTACGGACCCTCTTCAATTTAATGCCTTAACTTTTGCCTAAGTTACCCTTTCGAGTTTTCAACTTAGCAGGCATTTTCTTCATTTTCTCTCATTCTTTCTTTTCTAAGCTGTAAACAACTCCACATTGGTTCAGACCGCATCAAGTATGTTGTTCCTTATTTCTGTAATGCAAAATTGATTAATAGTGAAACACTAAGAAGTGATATTCAATTCAGTCTTCATTAATCTGCTTAAATATTATCCCATGAATATTAAGGGAGAAGTCTATTAGATGAATGAACCTCTTTTTGCAAATGTGCTAAAAAGATAAAGGGATCGTAAAGCCCTTGCACAAATGACAAAAAATCAAAGCTCGGTGACAACGTAACATTGCCCTAATTTAATAATTAAGGAGGAAGTTTATTAGGTGAATAAACCTCATTTATTGATGCACGTTGGTAGAAAAGCAAGTAGGTCATAAGACCTTAAAAGTCTATTAAATAAACAAATCTCTTTCATCGTAGCAAGGACATACAAGGAAGGGATCATAAACCCTTGAAGCTTATTAAATGAACAAACTTTTTGCATTGAGCTGAAAGACAGAAAAGTCAAAGAAATGGGCAACAAAATTTTGCCCTAGTTGAGTTCTTCAACTTCTGCAAACATTGATTCTCATATTGCAACCGATATACTCACTGTATCCTTTGACATAGGCATGATGAAGATAGTGATATCCAACAAAAAAATTGTCCCAGATGTAGTTTTTTGCATTATTGCTCTGATTTCAAATTTTGCTTGATCACCCAATTTCTTTTGAGTACAGATTCTTTTCAAATTGAGCTTTAACTTTTGCCTAAGCTGCCCTTTTCGGTTTTCAACTTAGCGAGTATTTCTTTTTTTCTTTAATCCTCTTTGACTGAATCAAGAATCACTAGCCTTGTTAGCTTTTGCATATTCTCATTTTCCTACTTGAAATCATTATTATGAGCTTTTTCTCTTTTTTCTTTTTGTAAATGTGATATATTTTTTCTATTTCCATGTATGGACTTATCACTTTTGCTGATGACTCAAATATTGTTGCAAGATTTTTCTACTTCATTATGCTATTCTCCAAAGGCACAATTCATACCCATTTCAATATGAGAATCAAAGAACGGACATTGAAAAATCCCCATATTGTGAAAAACTTGAGAGAATTATTTCTCTGAATGAGGGAATTGAGATGACAAATAGGAGTATTTAAATCCAAAACAAAGAATTGAATACAACATTGAATTTCAAATTTTTATTCAAAGGATAACATATGGTTCATACTTAAAAAAAATAAATGGCTTTGGACTTCAACCAAATAAGTCAAGACTAGAATTCAACAACACTAAAAAGTGTAAACACTGTGAATCACTTCGCATCACAGTAGTTGAGAAGCTGGCCTTCTTGATCCGGCTTGATTCGATGATCTCACAACTCATCATCCCCTATGATGGGATTGACCAAACCATCTCCACCATGGCTAAGCAATGGGTTGGTATTAATACTTAGGCTGTTCTGATCTAGTGTGATGGCCCCACACTTAAGCATTTTCATAACTTGCTTCTTAAATGCCTTGCAATTCTCTATTGTGCTGAAGCGATATGCACATTGGGCATTAGGGTCGTACAAAGATGGGTAAGGTGGTTGAAATGGCTTAACAGGTACTAGGCTTATGACACAAACATCAAATAACTTGTTGTAAAGCTCAATGTTTGACATTTGAAACTTTGGAAATGGCTCGGTGCCCCTGGTAGACTGATTTCATGGAGGATTTGCTTGTGTCGATGCTCGAACATAGCCGACCTTTGGCTTTATTTTTTGAAAAAAAACATTTCTTTTGTAATACCCAAATGTTTTAAATAGAAACCACTCTTTTTAAAATTCTAAAAAAAATAAATAAAGGGAAAACTTTTAGCCAATTTTATTTTTAAAAAATGTCTCTTCCTTTTTCCCTAATATGTATAGCAACAAAATACCCCCTTAATACTCTAGCCACGCAATACCCCTCTTTCCCCCTTGCTATTACTGTTCGACACCTCTTGGAGAAAGTAGAGGCTGTTTTGGAGTCCCTTGGTGGCTATAAGTTAGAGTTCAACCCCATTTTTGTTCTAGTAAGTATGTGTTTATCATCATTCCTCTAAAATCTAAAAATTTATGACAATATAGTAGATTTGGAATGGTGATTTTGTGGGATTATAGGGTTCCTTTATTTATAAAAAAATGGCTGGATACTTCCTTCTTATTAAATAAATTAAATCATGGAAAAATCTGATAGATGCTTCTCTTTTGTAAAAATCCCTTCCTTATTTTTCACGTTCTCATATTCAAAGTCAGTCATATTAATTGGTTGGGTAGTAATTAACTTAAATTTGAACAGTTTGATATATATATATATATATAGTATGGTAACGACTTATATTGGGGTTATCAGAACTTGGGAACATTAGTGAAGAAAATACGTGATACTAATGTACTAATTATATAAATTTCATACTCTTAGGGTCACTTGAAACAAATTATTTGGACTTGAATCTATCTTGAGGTAGAGTTTGGGTGGAAGATAATCACCTTATTTTCTACAGTTTGAGTGGTGAGTGGATTCTTACTTACCTCTTGATGCCTGAATTGTTAAATTTTAACTTGTGGTTCAATGATTTTAAGTATGATTTGGAACTGATTTTTGACAAAAGTGATATATATATAAGAATTGATTATTATGTTTCACTACATGAATTATTTCTCATAATGATATTATATTGAAATTATTTCTTTAAGTACTGAAACAAGGTTTTCACATGATTTAATTGGTAATGCACTTTACACCTAGGAGTTCATGTATAAATTGTTAAGTTTGATTTCCATTCCCTAAGTTGGTGGACTCACCCCTTAAATTTTAACATTTTTTAGATCAGGTCACTGGTGATATTCCTTCAATTTCGTCTACTCCCTTTGAACCCGTTGATTGAGTTAGTAGGCAATACTCTGAGTAAAAGTTGAGTACTTTAGTTTATAGTGGACATTGTTGGATAAGTTGATTTCCTTTTCATTTCTGAATAAGGCTCTTGGTCTGTAATAATGATAATTGCATAGTGCATATGTAGTTAGTAGATACAGTCCATATTGGACCCATTTATTATTTTCTGTTTAAGCCACTGACACTTCTGATTGATGGTGGACTTGTCCACCTTATTTTTGAATAGATTTGTACCTTGGAATAATCCATATTTCAAGGGAAACTCTGTCAACATTCTTATTAAATATTGACTTAGAATTTTTTTGTGAAAGTATGCTTAACTTTTTTTTATTCATTTAAAAATGAATGTTATCGATATTAGTTGCATTAGTATTTAGACTAGTAGGTAATTACTTGAAGAGTAATTTTCTATGCTGGTCACGTACCTTAAAGTGGGGTGTGACAAAGTTGGTATCAGAGCATGGTCTAGGTCTATGGTTAGGGCATATAGAGGTCTCTAACAGGTCCACGCTACGGGGAACGACAAACCCCACTGGTGGTAGGTGCACCCGAGAGCACTTATCCTTAGTCAGTCTAGTAAAACCCAACCTGAATTACTCCATCAATACTCAAATCTATTCTAATTAGTGTTACCCACTAAAATTGCCTATCAACTAAGACTTCTCTGTTCTTTTTTCTTTGAGGATAATGCCTCTAAAAATTCAAGCCCCGTACTAGCCTAGGGTAGGAAGAGGCTACAGCATCTGAAAAAGCCTCCACTAGATCAGTGATTGTACCTAATGGTCGAGGTAGACCTAGGGGTCGAGGAAGACCCAGAATTCATCTGCCATTAGTGGAAATTGAAAGTACTCATACCTCTGTTTCTACTCCTCCACCTCAAGCAACAGTTCCAGAATGGGCACTGGAGATACAATAGGCTCTTCGTACCTTAGTCACTGTGATGACTTAGACAAATGCACAAGTACCACCAGTGAGTATTCCAATGACCCCAGCTGTCCCTATTTCATTAGTTCCTGTGGTGGTCCCTATTCTCCGTAACTTTCTGTCAGAATTTCAAAAGATGAAACCCCCTCGATTTTCAGGAATGAAATAAGCAATTGATCCTCAACAGTTTTTGGAACATATGAAAAACTTATGAAGGATCATTGATTGTCCTGAATCAATAGCTGTAAGGATGATAGTGCTACAATTGGATGGTTCTGTGGCAGATTGGTTATGAGTATGGCAGGCGAAGGGACCACTAAAGGAACTAAAGAATGCTTGGCATTCCTTTAAAATAACATTCTTTCAGTAGTTATTTCTTGAAGGAGAAAGACAAGCCAAAGCTCATGAGTTTCTCTCTCTACGAAAGACCAGAGAGATGTCAGTTTCTGAATATGCCACTAGGTTCCTACGACTATCTCAATTTACACCCTATGCTGTCCCTACTGAGAGAGAGAAAGTATGACGCTTTGTACAGGTGCTAAGAACTTGTTTTTACAGTGTGATTCATGTCACAAATGATAGCACTTATAAGCATATGTATAGCCGGGCAACCAAGTTTACAAATATGTTGAAGGAGAATAGCCGCACAGATAATTCTTCTACTAGTAAGAAAAGGGCCAGATCTGAGTCATGTCTTCCAAAAGCACTTGTCAAGTAGAATACATTTCTATCTCGATGTTTTGACTGGCATCCTCACCAGTCAATGGTAACTACTCTTCTGGAAGGAACAGTCCTTACACTTTGTCATCTGCTTAGACCACACCTGCGTGTGGTACATGTGGTAGGTTTCACATTGGTTTTTGTCATGAGTGAAGGGTGCGTGTTTCAGATGTGGGCAGACAGGTCATGGTTGGAGGGAATGCTCAGTAAAGGTGACACCCTCTGGAAATAGTACAAACTCAATAACTCTTAGTATAGCATAGCAATCCTCTATAGCATCAGCTCAGTTCCCTGTCTAACCCACCAGAGGCATAGCTAAAGGGATGGTAGGTCGAGGCTGTGGTAGTGGTCCTAGACCACAGGCCCGAGTGTTTGCTTTGACCAGACATGACGCTATGACTCCAAATGCTGTTGTCACAAGTACTTTACTACTCAAATTAATTTTCGTATTTGTGTTGTTTGATCCTGGAGTGACCCACTCCTTTGTATCTGCTTACCTACTATCACTGTCACAATGTGATGGATGGGAAAATTTTACACCGTCATGACCTCAAAGCTACAAGAGGGAAAAATACAGAGATAAAAATTGGAGTCGCCACCAATTAATTATAAGGATAATTGGGATCCTTTTAAAATCTAAAAACTGGTCCTTGGAAACCAGAGGATGGCTTCGGCAGTCTAATTACGTGGGGGGAATGTGTTAGGCACCCCACAACGTCCATATCTAAGGATAGTTACCCTAAACTTGTTTGTGCTTAAATTTATTATTGTGTTTAAATTACCCCTTTTTATTATTTTAATTTTAAGAAAAATAAATAAGTACAAAAATTGGACCTGTCTTACTGTGTAAGTGCCTACGTACCCTTAAGGGATCAAGGTCCACGTAGTTCGAATTAATTTGATTTAAAATTTGATTAAGACAATATGGGAAATTGGATTTCTACATAGAGTCATACAAAATGAGAAATTAATTTCCTACATAGTGTTTGCGAAAATAAAGACATTTATAGGAAAATAAATTTTTACATAAAGCTTAACAAAATGGGAGAGTGTTTCCCCACATAATGTTCAAAGAATTGAAGACAATATGGAAAATGAATTTCCACATAAAACTTGACAAAAATGGGAGAGTATTTCCCCACATAATGTATGTGATGAATTTATGAAATCTTAGTATTGGGATCTAAACCTTTTAGGGGCCTTGGAACAGCGAATTTTGAAATTTAAGAAGTCTGGGGGTTAAAATGGTGTTTTTCAAATGTTGGGGCCCAAACTTTAATTTTGAGAAATATTGGGGTTTAGATTTGGATTTTCAAGATATTGGGGTTAAACTTAGATTATGACAAGTATAAGAGTCAATTATGAATTTTCAAAATATTGGGGGGGATTATGAATTTTCAAAAGTATTGGGGTTAAATTTAAATTATAGAAAGTATTAAAGTCATTGGGCCTTTGGAGCCACTTAGAAGCATTGGGCTTTGGACCAATTTTTTTTTAAAAATATTTTTATTGAGTCTTAAACCCCTTCTTGAATCAATTGGACCCTTGGCATTTTTCTTGAGGCGAATCTATGATCTTGGGCCGAACGCCCATATACTGGCCAAAATGATTATCTTAAAAGAAAGAAGAACTTCGATCTGTTCTTTGAGAGTTTTAAAAAAAACTTAGAACATTTATTTTATCCATTCCATTATCTTCTTTTCATGAAAAATAAAGCACCTCATGATTTTTGCTTACTAGTAATGACCAAGAGAAGACATACCCCAAATAAAAATAAACCCAGCAATATGTGATAGTGAATAAATATAGACAATAAGGGAAACAAGGGACGGTTTACTCCTTACAAATAGGCATAATTTAATTAAATTGCCAAGTAGAGAATTCCTAAATCCAAACAGATAAGACTATGAGAATCAGGTGAAAATACCATTAAGCATGCATAATACCACAAGTTCACGTTTTATGATGTTCCAATTGAACCAGGGTAAGCAAAAACCTATCGTTACACCCTGATTTAGAAGTAAAACTCTCTATAGGCAATCACAAATGTATACAAAACAGTCTCAAAATACTCCCAGTATGAAGTCAATTTTATACCCACATGTTGATACTTTAAGCATTACTAATTGATCTGGAGGACATTTTGAACCTATTAACTAAGTTGACATATGATCATATTTGTAACCCTCAACCAACAGGATAAGTATGCTTTCCATTAAACAAAGACTAGAGCAGAGACACATTCTTGCAACACAAATTAGAAAGGCACATTTTAACTACAAATAAAACAGACGTCTGAACAGCATTCACCAATGCTAGAGGTATGTTAGTTTACAGCAATCAAACAAAGATCAAACTAAATGCTATAGCAGAAATCAACACCTGTTAGAAACCCTTTCTGATATACCAGCCAACAAATAAATCACCAAACACCTTGCCTAACCGTGATTATAACAATAGTTGCAGCTCCCCCCCCCCAAACTTGAACCTCTTGGTTTGATTCAAATCAAACCCAAAGGTGCAGGATTAAGGTTAGTCAGGGTAAAATTTGAACTATAAGCTAGACATAAGTTATTTAACTATTTAAAAAAAACTCTGGTTCAAAACATCAGAAACATCATAGATTCTGCACTGTTAGCTAGCAGCCATAACCAATTTTCAAATTATCAAGTCACCGCCAGAAGCCATAATTAATCTGCAAATAAATATCTTTACATCAAAGAATCCAAAAGGAACCATATTACAGTGGCAGTAGTGGATTTATGGAAACCAAAACTTTCAGGACTTAGATACTAACATACGGAGCATGAAGCAAATTTCCAAAACCCAAATTGCAAAACCACTATCTCGGGGTACAGAAATTAAAACTTCGGCCAATTACCAGAATCCAAAATGATATACCTTTTTGGATGATTTAAAGCCGAGAAATTGTTCTTTTCTCTGAAGAATTCTAAAACACACTCATTCTGTAGTTAACTCCTCGGATTTCATTAATCTTCCCCGATTTCAGCTTCGAGAATCCCTTGTGATTTCTTGATGATATTCTCCAGAAATCCCCCTCGGTTTGCCACTATGTTTTCCAGAAATTCCCCGCTCTTCCACTCTCGGGTTCCCTACTCTTTATTTTCTCTGTTTTCACTTTCAATTTCTTAGCTTTTTCAGACCCCCCTGGTAAACACTCTATTTTTTCTTTTCTAAAATCCCTAGCTTCGCGATCTCTAGAATTCCTCCTCTACACTCTTGGTGGAAATTGCTCTCCTCTATCACCCAGAAATTCACCGCTTCCTTTTGGTCTCCTTGGAGTCCTCTTTATAGCCTAGAAATCAAATCAATCTCCCCTTCACTCCCTCCATCTACGGCGTTAAATATGAAGCAAAACAAGCAAGTCAACCTAGAGTTTCCCCTTTAACGGTGAAGGAAGAAGATTGAACGAAGATTGAGGTAAGAAATGAGTGATTGGTGGCGCGAATCCGAGAAGGAATGTGTGTTGAGGGAGAGGGGAAAGCAATGGGGAGACAGAGGCAAGGTGAGCGGAGAATTTTAGGTCACTAATCGTGGAGAAGAGAGAGGAAAGGCAGAGGGGAAATGGGTTTCAGGGGGTACCTGGTTTGGATCCGGGTTTGGGCTTGAAATGGGTTAGACTGGTTAGGATGTGGACTGGGTTCAGTTGGGATATGGACCTGGGCTTTGGTTGGTTAGAGTATTGGGCTTTTTGTTTATTGGCCTTTTTCGTTTTTTTTCTTCTTCTTCTTCTCATCTTTTTTGTTTGTTTTAATTAATAACAATTTTTTCACTTTTATTTTTATTATTTTCTATTATTATTTTTTCAATTAATTTTTTATTAATATTTATTATTGTGCCTGGACAAATCCAGTGTTTACAATCACGATTAATGAAATCAGTTGATTCACTAGAGCACCCATTGGAGGTATCTACACCTTTGCAAGAATCATTAACTACCGTTGACGTGGTGAAGTCCTGTTCACTCAATATCTGTGGTACATCATTATCAGTGGATTTAATTGTTCTGAATATTCATGGGTTCGATGTAATTTTGGGAATAGATTAGCTTGCAAGCCATCATGCAGTGGTGGACTGCTTTGATAAAATAGTAAAAATCTGTCTATCTAGGAAAGAACCGGTTATGATCCAAGGAGACAGAAGTGAAGTTTCTACTAAACTCATTTATGCTCTAGGGGCACAAAAGTAATTAAGGAAGGGTGGTAAGGCTTATTTAGCCCTTGTTCAGGATACCGAAAGTCTGGAACACTATTTAGAAGAAGTTCCGATAGTAAGTAAATTTGCTTATGTGTTTTTAGAGGAATTACTGGGTCTCACCATCCTCCATGTAGGATGGCTTTTGGTGAGCTTAAAGAGTTGAAAGTACAGTTACAGGAATTGATAGAAAAAGGATTCATCCACCCCAGTATCTCTCTATGGAGGGCACCAGTGTTATTTTTTAAGAAGAATGATGGATCACTAAGACTCTGTATAGGCTGCAGATAGTTGAATAAGATCATCATAAAAAATAAATACCTTTTGCCCCTAATAAATGACTTATTTGATCAACTACAAGGAGCTCAATGTTTTTCTAAGATAGATCTGCATTCAGGGTATCATCAGCTCTGAATACGGAAGGATGACATTCCTAAGACAGCTTTTAGAACTAGATATGGGCACTATAAGTTTGTGGTGATGTCATTTGGGTTGACTAATGCCCCTGCTGCTTTCATGTACCTCATGAACAGAGTATTCCGGTTGTTTCTGGATTGGTTTGTGATCGTCTTTATTGATGATATACTGATTTATTCTAGAAGTAAAGAAGAACATGATTAGCAGTTGAGAATTGTATTACAGACCTTGAGCAAACATAGATTGTATGCTAAATTCTCAAAGTGCAAATTTTTTCTTTCACATGTGGCTTTCCTGGGACATGTAGTCTCTCGGAAAGGTATTCATGTGGATTCTGAGAAAGTGGAAGAGGTTAGAAATTGGCCCAGTCCATCTTCAGTGACAGAAACTCATAGCTTTTTGGGTATAGTAGGGCACTATCGTCATTTTGTCAAGGATTTCTCGCGCATAGCAGCTCCCTTGACAAAACTGACTCAGAAAAATGTGAAGTTTGAATGGGTGTCAGCCTTTGAAGATAGTTTTCAGAAGTTTAAGAAACATTTGACTACAGTCCCAATTTTGACTTTATCAAAGAAGAAGTGTGGATATATCATCTACTGTGATGCATCTCGGGTTAGACTAGATTGTGTATTAATGCAGAAAGGCAAGGTTATCGCCTATGCCTCGAGACAACTTAAGAAGTATGAACATAACTACCCTACACATGACAATGAGATGGTGGCTATTGTGTTTGCATTGAAGGTTTGACAGCATTACCTTTATGGTGAAACTTGTGAAATTTATACCGATCATAAGAGTTTGAAGTACATCTTTAAATAGAAAGATTTATATCTGAGACAACGTCGATGAATGGAATTGATTAAGGATTTTGGCTACTCTATCCTTTATCATCCAAGTAAAGCTAATGTAGTGGTAAATGCGCTCAGTAGAAAGTCTGGTGGTAGCTTATCACACATCGAAGTTGGTCATAGACCCTTGATTCATGAATTACATAGTTTGGAGAATAGTGGGGTTGAACTACAGATAACTTCAACTGGTGTACTCTTAGCTGGCGTACAGGTACGGTCTCCCTTGGTGAAACAGATTAAAGCAACTCAGGCAGATAATCATAACAAGGCTAAGCTATTAGAAAGGGTGAAGTCAGAACTCGATACTGATGTCACCATCGATAACCAAGAAATATTGTTTTACAAGGGTCAGTTATAGGTACCGGAAATGATCGAATTGAAGAAACAAATAATACACTTTGCTCATTCGTCTTCCTATGCTATACATCCAGGAAGTAATAAAATGTATCGCAACTTAAAGGTTCATTACTGGTGGAATGGAATGAAGAAAGATATAACAGACTTTGTTTCTCATTGCCTGACCTGTCAACAAGTTAAAGCTAAACATCAAAAGCCTACAGGGTTACATCAGAACATGGTAATTTCAGTATGAAAGTGTGAGCAGATTACGATGGATTTCCTAACTAGGTTTCCAAAAACCCTTAAAGGGTATGATTCGATTTGGGTGATTGTGGACAGACTCACAAAAAGCTCACATTTCCTACCCATGAAGACTACTTATGCAACTCCACAATTATATATGGACATGATTATTTCTCTTCATGGTATACCCTTGTCTATAATCTCGGATTGAGGTACTCAGTTCACGGCTTAATTTTGGAAGTCGTTTTAGGAAACCTTAGGGTCTCAACTACACTGCCTTTCACCCCTAGACCGATGGTCAGTCTGAAAGGACAATTCAGGTATTAGAAAACATGTTACGAGCCAGTGTTATGGAATTTGAGGCTAGTTGGGAAAAGTATTTACCATTAATTGAATTTGTTTATAATAATAGCTACCACTCTAGTATATAGATGGCTCCATTCGAAGCATTGTATAGTCGTAAATGCAGGTCCCCTATGGGTTGGTTTGAAACTTAAGAAATTGAGTTACTTGGACCCGACTTAGTTATGGACGCCATAGATATGGTAAAAGACATTTGCAAAAAATTATTAGCCGCTCAGAGTCGGCAAAAGGCATATATGGATAAGCGAATAAGAGAACTTGAATTTCAAGTAGGTGATCAGGTTTTTCTTAAAGTGTCTCCGATGAAGAGAGTGATGAGGTTTGGTAGGTGAGGTAAGTTGACACCTCTGTACATTGGTCCATTTCCTATCACACAGCAAATTGGAGTAATGTCGTACAGACTTGACTTGCCACCAGCATTATTAGGGGTACATCTTGTGTTCCATGTCTCTATGCTAAGAAAGTACATTGCAGATAATACCCATGTCTTACCAAATGTGCCAGTAGAGATAACTCCTCTGTTGACATATAAGGAACGGCCGGTGGCAATCGTTGACCACCAAGTTAGGAAGCTTAAGTCCAAGGAATACCCCTAAGTGAAGGTAATATGAGAATGACATGGGAAAGAATATGCGACTTGAGAACCAAAAGCCCTCATGAAAGAGAAATACCCACGCTTATTCGGTACGCAATCCTACTCACTAATTCTTTTAGAATTTTCTTAGAATTCGAGGATGAATTCTTCTTTATGGGGGATATAACTTGTAATACCCAAATATTTTAAATAGAAACCACTCTTTTAAAATTCTAAAAATAAATAAATAAATAAAGGGAAAACTTTTAGCCAATTTTTTTAAAAAATACGTCTCTTCCTTTTTCCTTAATATATATAGCAGCAAAATACCCCCTTAATACTCCAGTCACACAATACCCCTCTTTGCCCCTTGCTATTATTGTTCAGCACCTCTTGGAGAAAGTGGAGACTGTTTTGGAGTCCCATGGTGGCTATAAGTTGGAGTTCAACACCATTTTTGTTCTAGTAAGTATGTGTTTATCATCCTTCCTCCAAAATCTAGAAATTTATGACAATATAGCATATTTGGAATGGTAATTTTGTGGCATTATTAGGTTCCTTCATTTATAGAAAGTGGCTGGATACTTGTAAACACTGGATTTTGTCCAGGCACTGAAATAAAATAAGTAAAAAAATCAAAAATCAAAGGTAGATTAAAAATAAAAATAAAAATAATAACATATATTAACCATAAAAATCATGACTAAAAAAAAGGGAAAAGAAAGAGAAGAAAAATTAAAAAAAAAACTTTTTTAAAAATTAATTAAAATAAAAACAAATAGCCCAAATGCCATTTTTTGGCAGCCCACTTAACCAAACAAAGTTGATCCAGCCCAATTCCTCCCTCAGCCCAATTCCCCACCAGACAGCCCAAACTCTCTACCCGGTTTGATAAACAACCCACGACCGGTCAGCTCTCGCCCATCATTTTACTCCTCTGCATTTTCTCATTACCCCCTGATCCCCCCAAATCCCATCCCTTTCACCTTAGTCCTCTTTCTTCTCTCGGCAACCTTTCCTGCTAAACCACGCTGGTCCCCCCTTCTTTTCTCTGACCTCTCACACCTTTGCAAGCCGAGATCGCCTCCGCTCTACTACAGCACCCATGCCCGTTTTCTCGTACTCTGATTCCCTCTGCTCACACCTCTGCACGCGCTTCGCCCCGTACGCTGTCCCAGCACGCATCAATAGTCCCATGCGCGATAAAGAGGAGGCAGGCTGCCTCTAATTCCACTAGGTTCTTCCTCTAATAGCGGGATTCCTGCAGAAAAGAAGGATTCGGTCTCGTCCCACATGGATAGAAGCAAAAAACCGAGAAGATAAAAGGGCGAAGGAAGAGATTTCTAAGGGAGGAGCTGCAGAGGAGACAGCAGAAAAGAGAGAACCGTGGAAGAGATAGCTAGAGGAGGATTTTCTGGAGATAAGAAAGAGGGGTCTTAAGCCATTTGTCGAGGAAGACGAGCGTGATTTGGAGAATCCTTACATTCTGATTCAGTTAGCACTTTATTTCATCTATTCATCTGCTCTATTTGAGGATCCGGTGTAGTGCGAAATCAGATAATTTTACATTAATTTCAATGTAGTTAAGTTTGGATTAGCTTTAAGCATCGTAAAATTAGTTGTGTTTATGCTTAGCTCTAGTGTATTGCCTTGTCTGGTGAAGAACTCAGGATTTGCTAGCTGGGTTTTGTCCCTGTGATTCGTATTTTGTTTGTTTAATACACTTTGGGATCAGAATTGGGTTTATTCTGAATTTAAGTTAATTCAAGTAGTTCATACTACCCTGAACCACACGCATACCGTCTGGTTTCACTGCATATTTGAGTATTTAAACCCCTTTGATGTCATCCTTGCATCCCAATTTGACTGTTATTTGGTTGAAAGTCATTTTAAGATCATTAGTCATAGAGCATTTTTTAGCTTGGTTCACATTGTCAATTTCTTTAAGATAGGAATATAGTCTTACTTTAATCACTGTTTTGTGTGGGTATCTCGAATCTGTTTTCTAAACATACTGTAAGAAATGTCTGAACCTTCTCTTTAATCTGTTTTGGTAATCTTCACCGCGACATGCGCATCATGAGTGATATACTGAGGTCTATTCAAATCTCTTATTTTATCAAACATGTATTGAACCTCTGATTTAGCATAGTGTTATATTTTTGGGTCAAAGGGTTAGCTGGAATTTTAATATGATGTGAGGGTCTTAGAAGAGGATGTTTGTTCAAGCAAAGTCAATGCGGTTTAGCTAGAACCTCAGGTTAATTCTGATTTTAGAAAGAAGAGGGGTATGTTGTTACATGATTATACCTACTGTAATGTCCAGATAGGGTAAACGAGTGTCACTGTGGCGGAAATCTCACACGTTTGGTCCTGATATTCAAAGGAAATTAATTTTTGAAACATGTGTTATTGGGGGCCCATAACATCCCTATGGGTTTTTGGTTTAAGTTAGCATAGTGTATTTGGTCAAAGGGTCCAATTAGTCATGGCTCAAATGATGATTATAAAGGAAATTCTTAAAAGCCTAATATTTCGCAAAAAAGGGCCCAAGGCCCGACACTTCAACCGACTCTAAAAATCAGATGAATCTATTTTCTAATTAGGTTTCAAGGGCCTAAAATCAGCATAACCCAATACTACTTAATTAAACCTTGGAAAAGTCCATGACAGTCCAACATTTTGGAAATCTTTTAATGCTCTCAGTTCTTTAAATATCACATTTTAGCTCCTTTGCCTTCATAAATTATTTGGACCTCATTATTTTCATAAATAATATTTTGGCCCCATTATTTTCATAAATTACATTTTGGCCCCGTTACTTTCATAAATTATATTTTTGTCTCATTATTTTCATAAATTACATTTTGGACTCACATTTCTTTCACAAATCTTTTTCTTTTATAAATTTTGATCTTGCCCAAAGGCTCAACATTTAATGGACTTTCAGTAGAAGTTCATCTTCTCCGAAGTTCAGTTTTTCATAGACTTTCAGTGGAATCTCATTTTCCCAAAGTCTCATTTTTCATAGGCATTTAGTAGAGGCATGCTCTCTCCAATGTCATGGTTCACTGTCCAAAGTTTAAGTGGAAATTTGATTTCCCCTAAACGTCTTAATGTCATTTTCAGCTTAATCGAACTGTTTCCAAACTACGTTGACCTTGATCCCTTTCGGGGTACGTAGGCACTTACTTGGTAAGGCAGGTCTAGTTATTTTTTTTTATCTTTGTCCATTATTATTTTATTAATAAAAAAGAGTAATTTAAATAAATTAAAATCATTAAGCACAAACAATTTAGGGTAACCGTCCTTAGGGATGGACGTTATAGGGTGCCTAACACCTTCCCTACGCCTAATCAGACTCCCGAACCCTTCCTCTGGTTCCGAGGGCCAGTTTTCCTTTCTTTTTTTAAAGATCCCAATTATCTTTCTAATTAATTGGTGGCGACTCTCATTTTCTCTGTATTTTTCCTTACGCACCCAAAGTCATAAAGCGATGGCTATTTTCACTGGCCGTCACGTTGTGACAATACTTCTTTCTTATTAAATAAATTAAATCATGAAAAAATATGATAGATGCTTCTCTTTTATAAAAGTCCCTTCCTTGTTTTTCATGTTCTCTTATTCAAAGTGAGTCATATCAATTGGTTGGGAAGTAATTGACTTGAATTTAAACAGTTTCATATATATATATATATATATATATATATATATATCATTCTCACCTTTCCAAAACTATAACTATGGAAGATATATTAAAAAAAAACAAAACAAAAGAAATAATAGTGTATATATTGTAATATATCTTCCATAGTCATAGTTTTGGAAAGGTGATATATATATATATATATATATATATATATATATATATATATATATGGTAACGACTTATATTGGGGTTATAAGAATTTGGGAGCATTAGTGAAGAAAATACGTGATGCTAATGTACTAATTATATAAATTTCATATTCTTAGGGTTGCTTGAAACAAATTATTTGGACCCAATTCTGTCATAAGGTAGAGTTTGGGTGGAAGATAATTAACTTATTTTCTACAGTTTGAGTGGTGAGTGGATTCTTACTTACCACTTGATGCCTAAATTGTTATATTTTAACTTGTGGTTCAATGATTTTATTTAAGTATGATTTGGAAGTGATTTTTGAGAAAAGTTATATATATATATATATATATATATATATATATATATATCAGAATTGATTATTATGTTCCACTGTATGAATTGTTTCT
>JASKGM010008379.1:0-16422 GCA_034509205.1 Ceratonia siliqua | reverse complement strand
ATGGGAAAGCATGAGTGGTATGAGATTTATGAAAGTGATTTAGAATTGTATTCTGGGATCTATAGTAGAATGGTGATAGAACCACTAGGTGTACCTAGGTCACAACCTTTATCAGTTGAGGGCAGTTCCTGATAAAAGGGTACTTCTGTCAACGAGTGCAGTTCCTAGAAAAAGATTGAGTTTTATTATGAATGGTTTCCTTCGGATGAGAATGCTCCGGAAGGAAACAGGAAATTTAGTATTTCCTTTCGATGAGTGCAGTTCCCGAAGGTGAGGATCAGGTTACCCTCCAGTTGAGTTTTATCTTCTGGAGCAGGAATACTATTTTCTCAGTTTAGGTTCTCCCCTTAAATTGTTATAGATCCTAGAAAATTTATGATTTTTCTTATTGAAGTATTTTCTGGACAAAACCACTCTTTGGATTTCATATTATTAAATAGTATTGTAATATGATTATGAAAAATAATTTATTTTGCTTCCCAGATGTAAGGTGCATTAAGTGTATATTATATTGAAATTATTTCTTTAAATACTGAAATGAGGTTTTCACATGATTTAATTGGTAATGCACTTTATACCTAGGAGTTCATGTATCAATTGTTAAGTCTGATTTCCATTCACTGAGTCGGTGGACTCACCCCTCAAATTTTAACATTTTTTATATCAAGTCACTGGTGATATTCCTTCAGCTCTGTCTACTCCCTTTGAACCTGTTGACTGAATTGGTAGGCAATACTCTGAGTAAAAGTAGAGTACTTTAGTTGATAGTGGACATTTTTGGATAGGTTGATTTCTTTTACATTTCTGAATAAGGGTCTTGGCCTGTAATAATGATAGTCGCATAGTGTATATGTAGTTAGTAGATACAGTCCATATTGGACCCATTTATTATTTTATGTTTAAGCCATTGAGGCTTCTAATTGATGGTGGACCTGTCCACCTTATTTTTGAACAGATTTGTATACTAGGATAATTCATATATCAGGGAAAACTCTATTGAAATTTTTATTAAATTATTGACTTAGAATTTTTTTGTGAAAGTATGCTTAAATTTTTGTATTTATTTAAAAATGAATGTTAACGATATTAGTTGCATTAGTATTTAGGCTGGTAGGTAATTACTTGAAGGGTAATTTCCTACACCGGTCACATGCCCTAAAGTGGGGCATGACATCTTTTGACCCCGTTTTGCAGGCTCATCATCTCTAACTAGTATCTTGCCAGCCTTTATCACTATTTCAACTATTTCCCCTGCTTTAATGAGGGTAGAATAATCTTTGTAGGCACTTCCCACCATTAAGTCAATATAGAGAGCTTCTAGCATTTCTAAAAAATAAGAACAAGTCTTGGTATTCATCATTGGTGGTTGGACTTCAGCAGCCAATGCCCGTTATATCATGGCATATTCCTTGAACATCTCTTAATCCCTCTTCTGCATGACCTGCAGTTGTTCCCTGGTGGGAACAGTATCCATATTGAAACAGTAATGCATAAGAAAAGCATCCACCAGATTTTCCCACCTGTTAATCTGAGAATGATCTAATAGCATGTACCAATGAAACGCTGCCCCAGTGAGACTTTTATGGAAGAAGTTTAGCAGTAACTTCTCATCGTCTCCTACCACTACCATCTCTGTGTAATAGGATCTAAGATGAAATTGAGAATTTTTGGTCCCATCATATTTTGCAAATTCTAGGACCTTAAAGTCCTTTAGGATATTGACCTGGGGAGTTAATCTTAGCTCCTTTGTGCTGATCACTCCAAATGAGCCTACCCCGTATAGAGCTTTCATCTTCTCTTCTAAGATAAGGGCCTAGTCCAGGACCCTTTTCTCTTATGCCGACTCCTCTATTCTCACGGGCAGTATAACTAGTGTTTGTTCATAAGCATACCCTTCAGAGGGTCCGTTCACAGTATTTCCCTATTCTCTTGGAAGATTGGCACCCATTGGTGGCGGTGGCACGACATTGGCCATCATAGGCGTACTAGAGGTTTGGCCAAAATGGAGTACTTCTGAGTGTGGTTGGGCCGTGCTCTTATCCCTCACATTATTAGCCATGAGATCCTTGAGTTTTGCCAACTAATCCTGAATTTAATCCACTCGAACTTCTAGCCTCTGAATGCTCTCAGTATTAGACTATTCCAAAGCCATATTGTAAGACATATTGTATATTCTTTAAGAACGCTTGGCCGGAGCTTTCCTAGGTGGCACAATGGTGTACCTTGCTTTTTCTCTTGAAAATAAAACAAGTCTATTTTAGTTGAAATCTTACCATTAATGGTTGAGTATTGTCCATTGAACTATGTAACTATTTATTGTGCAAATATTGGCCTCTTAAAAAAAAATTCATTTTCACTCACGCCCTTATTGAGAATATAATACTCCACAAAGAAGAACAAGGTTAACAATATCCTAAGGAGGTATAAAACTATCACATAGGTATTGTCTAAAAAAGTGCATAATTAATGCCAATCTTTTTAGCTTCAACAATTCAAAAACCTTAACATAACCCCAAAGTGGCAATGGAAAATGATAAAAATTGCATGTTCGAAAACAATGCAAGGTTAAGTCATGAAAAATATTTTTTTTATTTTAATGAAATACTATAGGTAAAGAGAAAGATAGGAGACAAAATAGGCTCTTCATTGCCCTATTTAGGTTAGCCTTAGGGTAAATAGACCTATCTTAAGTGGTCAAGCCCTAACTACAAATAGTTTCTAGGGTCATTTTAACAGTGCACTGGCTTCATGGTAGGTCTAAAGTCCTAATGGAATGGCCTTTAAAATAGAATGCCCCCACTATAATAATAAGGATCTTAACTTCCTAGTATAATTACATAGGTGGACAAAGCCTTTATATATAACCAACCGGATAAGTGAGTTAATAATCTAAGTGGAGACTTTCATGAATACCTTGGAGAATAAATCCCATGAGGCATTACTATGCCACCTCTAATTATAACCTAAGCTTTTCATAAACCCGGGTATAGGACCCAAATATGTGTGCAAAGATTGTGTAGGGTGCTCAGAATGTGTGAAGAACACACAAACCTTAACTATAATTGATCTACCCAACAACAACCCCAAAACAGCAAAATAAAGTAGTTAAATGTTACCTACCCTAGGGTGTAAACAAAATATCGCAGTTATAGTCTTCTACCCTAAGGTTCCAACAGAACATGCCTTTAAGGAAAGCGACTAAATAATCACACATAAATTGCAATAAAAGCATGTGGACACAATTGCTAAAGCAGTTAAAGCAGATATGTACAACATGTTGGAACAATTAATAATTTAATAATAAGAATGGGTAATCAAATCACATTCAAAGTACAAACACATAAAAAAGGGCTTAACTTTCAAACATCCCTAATAGAGTCGCCAAATTGTCATAACGTGACGGCCGGGAAAAAGGCACTGTCATGACCTTAAAGCGATAAAAGGAAAAAAACACAGAGATAAAAATGGAGTTGTCACCAATTAATTAGAATGATAATTGGGATCATTTAAAAACTAAATACTGGCCCTTGGAACCAGAGGAAGGGTTTAGGAATCTAATTACGTGTGAGGAATGTGTTAGGCACCCCACAACATCCATCCCTAAGGATGGTTACCTTAAGTTGCTTGTGTTTAAATTTTTTGTATTTAAATTACTTCTTTTTTGTTATCGCAATATAGAGAAAATAAGATATGAAAGAACCAGACCTGTCTTACTATGTAAGTGCCTATGTATCCCTAAAGGGATCAAGGTCCACATAGTTCGAAATAATTTGATAAGATTTTGCTTAGGAAAGATATATAATCAATTTCCTAAGGTGAAGTGTTTTAGATTTGCCTAGGGAGGATATACAATTTCATCCCATAGGTGAAAACTATTTTGGGTAATGTGGGAGAGAACCAGACTTGCCTTACTGTGTAAGTGCCGACGTACCCCTAAAAGATTAAGGTCAACGTAGTTCAGATTTTGTTTTGATGAGAATTTGCCTAGGAATGATACATTATTCTTCTCTACTACAAAAACTAATTTTAGAAAATGTGAGAGAAAAAATCTTCACACAAAATCTTAGGATGAATTAAAACAATATGAGAAAATAAACTTCTACATAAAGCTTGATAGAATGAAATAAGACAATATAAGAAAATGAATTTCCACATAAAGCTTTAAAAAATGAGAGAATAATTTTCTACATAATGTTTGAAAGGAAATGAGACAATATGGGAAAATGAATTTTCACATCAAGCTCAACAAAATGGGAGAAAAATTCTCCACATAATGTTTGAAGAAAATAAGATAATATAAAAAAATGAATTTCCACATAAAGCTTAACAAAATGAGAGAGTAATTCTTTACATAATGTTTGAAAGGAAATGAGACAATATGGGAAAATGAATTCCCACATAAAGCTTAACAAAATAAGAGACCAATTCTCCACATAATGTTTGAACAAGTAAAACTCATTATTCTTAGTCAAAATCCAATTTTCAGGAGTTTCGAGACAAAACTAATATTTTTGAAAGTTTGGACCTAAAATGAAAATTTTGAAAGTATTTGGGCCAAAATAATATTTCTAAAAATTTAGGGTAAAAGTGAAATTATCAAAAATTATTAGGGCTAATGACGTGGTAGAGGAAAATGACCCACAAGAAACCCACAAAAATTCATCCTATTTTAACAAGCAGGAATCTTACTTTCAAAAGGCCTTTGGAACCTTATTATTATTATTTAATTTGTTTTTCTCATTTTTTATTTAATTTTTTGAAAAGAAAACGAAATGTAATTGTGGAACTTGAAAGCAACACTCAAATAAAAACAAAAAATAACAAAATAATCAAATAAAATATAGGGAGGGCTTATGCCTTACAAGTGGAGGATGCAAAACAAAATATAAAATTAAATATCATTAATATTACAAACCAAGAGTAATAATAACACATGAAATAAAAGAGATAACCCAAGTAATAAATATTAAATTAACTTAAAAATCACACAAAAATAATAAGAGCCCTATAGGAAAACAAATGAATTTAGAGGCTAAAGTTTTAACTAAGAACCTTAAATTCCAAAGAACCCACCATCACATCTCTTCAAGATAAAAAGGAAAAAAAATTCAAACAATAGAGAAAGATAAATGAGCTACCTCCTTGAAGCTTTAGGATAAACCTCCAAGCTCTTAGTCTCACTTTACCTAAACCTTCAAGTTTTAGAGTGCCCAAAGCTCCTCTAATCTCCTATTCCTCTTTTATGGCCAACCAAAATTAAGGAAAAGTAAAATAGAATCAAAAAAATGGTGAATGGCATGAGGGAAGAAGAGAAAGTGAGGGAGAGAATGAATGAATAAAAAAAAGGTTTCTCCCAAGTGAGAGAGTGAAGGAGGTATGATGGAAAAAATGGGAGAGAAAATGCCAAAAGGAGTGGGTGAGTGTCTATGAGGATGAGGGAAAGTGAGAAGGAAAAGTGTGAGTGAAAAGGTAAAAGGGAAAAGTGTGAGGAGGCTAGGTTAAAATAAAGAAGTGGGTTATGAGTTGGGTTTATGGGTATGAGTTAGATGGGTAGGTGTCACAACGTGACGGCCGATGAAAAGCCATCATTTAATTACTTTTGGGCGCGTAAGGGAAAACACAGAGAAAAATGGAATTGCCACCAATTAATTAGAAGGATAATTGAAATCCTTAAAAAATGAAAGGAAAACTGGCCCTTAGAACCAGATGAAGGGTTTGGGAGTCTAATTACGTGTGGGGAAGGTGTTAGGCACCCCACAATGTCCATCCCTAGGGAAGGTTACCTTAAATTGTTTGTGCTTTAAAATTTTAATTTATTTAAATTACCCCTTTTTATAAATAATAATGGACAAAGATGAAGAAAGAAATAACCAGACCTGCCTTACCAAGTAAATGTCTACGTACCCCGAAAGGGATCAAGGTCAATATTGTTTGGAGTATTTAAATAAATTGATTAGGTGAGATGTATGATCTCAGACGTGAGAATATTAAGACATTTAGGAGAATATAAAATTCCACTCAAAGCCTGGATGGGAATTGAAACATTGGGAAGAGTAGACCTCCACTAAATGCCTGAGATTGAGACTTTGGAAAATGAAAAATTCCACTGAAAGTCTAAGTAAATGAATAATCGAGATTTCGGGAAAGATGAACTTCTACTGAAAGGCCGTGGGATCTTAGGACATTGGAGAGTATGTAACTCCACTGAATGCCACAAAGATTAAGACTTTGGAAAAGGTAAACTCCTACTAAAAGTCTTTTGAAAGTGAGGGAAGTTTATTATTCTTAGCCAAATTTTAATTTACCCACATTATATAAAAAAAATGAAATTTTTTGAAAATATGGGGGTAAAGATGTAATTACTGAAAGTATTTCTCAAAAATATAGGGGTTAAACTTGAATTTTTGAAAAATATTAAGGCTGGAATAAGATTTCTC
The DNA here is from genome assembly GCA_034509205.1 of Ceratonia siliqua. Classification (NCBI taxonomy): domain Eukaryota; kingdom Viridiplantae; phylum Streptophyta; class Magnoliopsida; order Fabales; family Fabaceae; genus Ceratonia; species Ceratonia siliqua. The sequence goes on along the minus strand of JASKGM010008379.1, from coordinate 9,985 downwards.
ACAAATATATGGGTTAAACTTTAATTTCTGACAAATATTAGGCCTAAAACAGAATATCTTAATTTGCTTATGATAAAAATAACTTGACGAAAATATCAAAATATTCAATAGGGCCATTAGAGCCTTTTAAGAAATATTGGGCCTTGAACTCCTTTTGAAAGCAATTCAAATGGTTTATTTGGACCTTATATTAATTCACTAGGGCTTTTGAAGCCTTAAATATGTTTCTTTGGTTACTTGGATTATTTCCCATAATGCTTTAACTGGGCTCTTGAAACCCAAACCAATCTTAATGATAGAATGTTGTAATCCTAGATTGTTGTTTAACCATACTTAGTTGGCTGTTAATGTCAGAGTACTCATTTGGCTACCTATTTAACCACAAGCAGTAGTATATCTTGGCATGAACAATGGAACATTAACTTATTTCAAGCAAATAGCAATGATTATGTATGTAGCCCGTAATGCTTATACATACACTAGGAACATGCTTAATTAAATACTGGTTAAGGACACATCATGAAGGCCAACAGTATATACTTAAATTAAATTAAGGGCAACGTATTCTAATTAAGCTAGTGGCACCATGACAGTAACATATAATTGAAACAACGCAGTTACCACCAGTTAACATGTTCAATTGACATTTGAAACAACATGATTATACCAGAGAAATTTCCTTTTTGAGCTAAAAGTGAGTTTATATCCATGCAAAAGAAGAATCATTTGGACCTAAATGCCTAGATTCTAAAGCACAAGTTACTCTTAGCTCTGACTGAAGGAGAATCAGGTTAAAAGCCCTCTCTGTATTTGTTCTAAGAAATGAAAGTGTGTTGAAGTCTATAAAGTACACCTACTGAAACATTTCTGAACCAACCATTGATTCATTATTTTTGATTAACTATTAGGTTAGTAGCCCATGAAATATCTCCCATATCCTTAAAGGATGACGGACTCAAATTTTCATCAACAAATCAACATAACAGAAAAAGGTTCAAGTTGATAAACCACATATCAGATGTAAATTAATACTAGATATTAAATTCAGATAGGAACAACGCCATTTTATACCTAATTTATCAAAGCAGCAATGATAGCAGAATATCACGTTCTAACACTGAATCCATCCAGACAAATTTGCAACATGATTCTTCCACAGATTAAGACAGAAATCCTCATTTGATGGGATACAAACCATTAATTTTCCAAGAAATTCCAACTTGATCATGTAATTAGCTTTGGATTTACAAGGAAAGATGCCACTCAGTGTAAAAGTGCATCTTTAAACATGAGCACAAGATTCCTCATTTCAAAACAGTACCAAATTAACCCCAAACCAACACTTTCAACTCAAACCAATATTGTTTAGAAAGGAAGCAACAGGTTTGAAAGCATGAAATAAATCAAAATCCCCTTTGAGAAACAAACAAATAAAATCCAACTAGCAAATCCCACAAAATGCAAATCATAAACCTTTTAGAAGCATGAAGGCCGATTCAAAATTACAGGTTCTTCAAATGTATATCAGAGTTGTTTGGCCACTAGGAAAATAGATTTAACCGTCACCAAATTAAAATCAATGTGTCCAATATACCAAACTAGTACAGGCAACAACCATCAGGGATAAGCAACTAGTGGTTAAGGGGTACTCAAATTCTCTAAATAACCATGAAGGACAAAAATCGCATTAGCAATACTATGTTTCAGAAAATATGTGTCTTCATAGTGAGTTTAAATTTGAATCCAGAAAATAATCAAAATAAAAAAACAAACCCCATGATTCACCATAGAGAATCCAAACAAAAACAAATTTCAAGGCAAAATGCTAATGTGAAATTCCTAATTGAGACTCAGAGACATACATCATATCAAAAAATGTCATTTTTCTATACAATGTGATCAGGCTGAAATGGAATATGACTTACTATCCCACGGCTTTGAACTGGAACCCGTAGTACAGTCTCTATTCTCCCAGAAGCCAAGTCAATGTGCCAAGCCTTTTCAGTCTGTTTGCTTCTCCTCTATATTGTGATTTCAAAATCCTCCTTCTCTTAGTTTTGTTCTCTCTGATTTCAGTCTCCTTTTCTCCGTGATTCTCTCTGTCTCGCTCTCAGTTGGGTTTCCCCTTTTTTAGCCTCCCCTCATTCTCTTATACTCGTAGGAGGAGACCAAATGGCGCTCTTTTCTGCAACGAATTTGCTAACAGAGCTGACGGACCATTTGTGAGTTGCCATTGCAGAGATGCGCATGGTGAAGCAGAGGCAAAAAGGATGCCTATCGCAGTGCGGGGCAGAGAGAAAGTGAAAGGAGTGTGAGGGGGAGAAAGCCAGATATCCTAAGAATGGAGGGACAAAGTTTGCAGAGCTAGAGCATAGACGACCTGGGAGGAGAAATGGGATATAGCATGAGGCAGAGGCTGGGTAGTGTGGCGTGGGGCAGAGAGAAAGGGACCAGGTACGACTAAGAGGAGAAACAGGGTGCAGAGATGAAAGGGATCGGGGAGAGAATATGCATGTTTGGGGATTTAGGGATTTAAGTGGATCTGGGTCAGGTGCGTGGAGCTAGATCCGGGTATAAGCTTGGAGTGGGATGAGAGGTTTCGGACCTGGGCTAGAAGGGTGGTTGCGCTGTCCGATAGGGAGGAAAGGGCTAGACCTTTTTCTTTTTGGCTGCCAAAAAATGGTTTTGGGCTTCCTTCTTTCCTTTTTTTTTTCTCCTTTTTTTCAGTTTATTTTAATTAAAATATTTTAATATTCTCTTTTTTTCTTCTTTTATTATTATATTATATATTGTTGTTTACTGTTTTGGTTTGTTTTAAACTTAAATATATATTTTTTATTATTATATTTTTTTTGGAGAAAAATTTATTAAACACAAAAATTCAAGGGACATCTGGACAAAATCTAGTGTTTACAGTAGGTTAGAGGGAATTGGGCTAAAAGATTAGGTTAAGGATTTGGTTTATGGCCTTAGATAAAAGGATTTGGGCTCAAAACAACAAAAAGGGAATTGGGTTTTGGATGAGTTGGACAAAAATAAAAAGAGAAGGGGAAAGTGAAGTTGGGCTTTAAGTGAAAAGAAATTTTAATTTTAATTTTTGTTTTTTTTTTTAATTTTTAATTTTGTTTTGTTCTTTTTCTTCTTCTTTTTTTATTTTATTGCTTTTTTATTATTTTAGCATTTTAATATTTTTTTCTATATTTTTGTTATTTTTGTAAATTTTAAAAATTACTTGGACAAAATTAGGTGTTTACAAGAATTATGTAGAGAATTATTCTCCCATTTTGTCAAGCTTTATGTGGAGATTTAGTCTCTCATATTGTTATGGCTTCCTCAATCATTATGTGGAGAATTGTTCACCCATTTTGTCATGCTTTATGTGGAGATTTAGTCCCTCATATTATCTTGGTTTCCTCAAACATTATGTGGAGGATTGTTCTTCCATTTTGTCAAGCCTTATTGGAAATTTATTTTCTCATATTGTCTTGGTTTTCTCAAATTTTATGTGAGGAATCATTCTTCTATTTTGTTAAGCTTTACGTGGAGATTTAGTCTCATATGGTTTCCTCAAACATTATGTGGAGGATTATTCTCCCATTTTGTCAAGCTTTATATGAAAATTTATTCTCATATTGTCTTGGTTTTCTCAAATATTATGTGGAGAATTATTTTCTCATTTTTTTAAGCTTTATATGAAAATCCATTCTTCTATATTGACTTAATTTATCCATAGGTTTTGGGTGGAGGTTTATTCTCCCACATTGTCCTGTCTTCTAAAAATTTTGTGTGGAGATTTATTTTCTCACATTATCTAAAAACTATTCCTACTTTAGAAAAAAGATCATGTATCCTTTGTAGGCAAATTCTCGTCAAAACAAATCACAAACTATGTTAACCTTTATCCCTTTTAGGGTACGTAGGCATTTACACAGTAAGGCAAGTCTGGCCCTTTCCCACATTATCCAAAACATTCTCCCATTTTGTTAAGCTTTATATTATTCTATATTGACTTAATTCATCCATAGGCTTTGGGTGGAGGTTTATTCTCTCACATTGTCCTGTATTTTAAAGATTTTGTGTGGAGATTTATCCTCTCACATTATCTAAAAATAGTTCCTGCTTTAGGGAAGAGGTCAAGTATCCTTCCTAGGAAAATTCTCATTAAAACAAATCATGAGCTACGTTGACCTTGATCCTTTTAAGATACGTAGGCACTTACATAGTAAGGCAAGTCTAGCTATTTCCTACATTATCCAAAATAGTTTTCACCTTAAGGACAAAATCATATATCCTCTCTAGGTAAATCTAAAACACTCTTGCCTTAGGAAATTGATCATATATCTTTCCTAGGCACAACCTTACTAAATACTTTTAAACTATGTTAACCTTGATCCTTGTTGGGGTATGTAGGCATTTACCCAATAAAGTATGTCTGGTTATTTTATCTTTTATCTTTCCATCACCGCATTAACAAAAGGGAGTAATTAAAATATAAAATAACTTTAAGCATAAACAATTTAGGGTAACCATTCTTAGAGATAAACATCATGGAGTGCCTAACACCTTCCTCACACGTAATTAGACTCCCGAACCATTCCTCTCATATCAAGGGCCAGTGCTTGGTTTTTCAAATAATCCCAATTATCCTTCTAATTAATTTGTGATAACTCCATTTTTTTTAATCTCTATATTTTTTCTTTTGTCGCCTTAAGGTCATGACAGTATTTTTTTTTACCGTCACGTTTTGACACCTCATATGCTTATAAATTAAATACAACAATAAAACAATAACCAAATATAATTTGTTTCATTTGTACCAGTGAGGAATATAACATAAGAAATGGTAAATGTAGTTGTTTCAATTACTTATACATAAAAATCTCAAATGCTCCGTATCCATAAATCCCAAGTACTCAATGCAAGTAAAACCCATATAAAATGTATACATATTTTAGGGATCGATGGATCTATTTGTTCTTCACATGGGAAACTATCTCTCATATATTTCCTTTTCATGCCATGAGACTCAAACCCCTGATCTTACAGTTTTGTGCCCTGGAACTCGAACCCAATGTCTTGATTATCACATTTCCTTTTCGTACCATGGACTCAAACCCAAGGCCTTACAAGATTTATGCTTCCCATTATAGTCCATGGACAATACATATGCTAGGTGCACCTAGGATTTCATTATGGAAGTAAATAAAGGATCCACACGAAAAAAAAAAAACAATGTCATGCATCACAAACTAGCTCATCCTTGTAAAACTTTCCATGTAAATTAATTACATCACGTCAAATTCATTCAAATGGCCAAAATTGAGAAAATCAACAAGCTTTAAAATCTCATATCGTAATTCTAGAATATCACTCATTTACCAATGTCATATATCAATCATAAATCACATATGTACAAACTCACATATGAAATATGTAATATTGTGAAATTATAGCCATTATAAAACAGAAGTATAGATTATAGTGAAAAGTACATGTAACCAATGACACAAGAATCACTCACTATTCTTTTTGAGAGATTGATTGCATCCAACTATTCCAACTTCCCTTTGGCACTTGGATGGTCCCCTGAGGCTAGACTAGATGGGTCTTCTTAGAAATTCCCTTCCTTTAATCATCATGGTAAAATAAAACTTAAATTAAGATATTTACTTTCCATTAATTAAATCCAAGAACTTCTTTTCAAAATTTCTCTAAAAAACTAGCAACCTCAATTTATATACTTAAATCTTTTACCTATTCAATTCAAGGCTCCAATGTATATATCTTCAGTATGTGAAATATAGGACCTCCATCATATTTGTCCCAAGATACTTGTCTTTCAACAAATGGAAAGGAAGATCTTAGCCACACTCTAACATAACAAAACCAACTTCCTAGTAGAATTTCTTTTAGAAAATGGGTAAGTGGGAAGTTTCATGAGTAAAAGAAAGAAGAGGAAGGTAATAAGAGAGCCTACCTATTCTACAACAGAGTTGCATAAATATTTCTTTGGTTCTTCAATAGTAACCACAACCTATCGAAAGAACCTTGGAGAATAAGAGCTAATATACTTTGATGTGAACCCAGCCTGGTCGAGAATGGGGAAAAGAGAAGCTGATTTCTTTAGTAAAAAACATAGACCGGCAGAAGATGGGAAAAAGGAATGAGAAATATGATGGAATAGAGGCTGAGCTGCTGATACAGTACTAAGAATTGAAGGAAGTTGTATTTTCTAGAAAATGGGTACAGCTCGGCTGGCGAAAGAAGCAAGTAACATTGTTCACCAATTTTCAAAAATTTTGCTGTGGTGCTTCCAGGAGAGGCAACGTAAATGGCTTAAAGAAAAATCTAAATTTTCTAAAGGGAGGTGCAGAGTATCATAATTGCTCAAGTAAATATTTTATTTACTAAATGGCATATATATTACTCTTGGTAAATATCTTTTGTTTACACATTTTATCCTTTTAAAATTATTACTTTATTTAAAATTTTCATTTATTCTCTTTACCTTCATACCCAAAATTACTATTTCATTTAAAAGTTTTCATCCTTTCTTCGCTAACCTCAAAGTATAGAATTGTAGAATTAGAAACTTTTCTACTTAATTAATTTATTGAATTATGTTTTTCCAACTTCATAATTTGAAATAATTGGAAGTTCTTTGGATTCGGTATAATTCAAGGGTGTGACATTACATCTTTTTTTTCCCTTTGTTTAAACATTTTAAATTTATTGCGCTTGTGCTTGAACATGAATTCTCTATAATAAAGGTAGCAGTGATGCACACAGATTCGATCATTTTTGTCTTAGTTATTTTTTATTATTTTTTGACTCATTGTGACTATTCGTGCGTGCATGGATAGCCATAATGATTTTAGCAAAAAAAAAATACGCTCCGAAAAAAAATGTGTCCCATCCTATCATGACTGACCATGCGTGCACGGACAACTACACTGAGAAGATAATTGATATAACCGAATCCAAATTGTGGCAATGAAAGTTCTAATTGAAGAGATAATTGCACCTCAAAGGGTAAGGAGGAGGGGGTTTTTGGTGGTGTGGAAAGGGAATATTGTTTTCTTTAATCACTTATATTCTTGTATAATGAGAATTATTAAATCAAAAGAACGATTACAAAAGTAGTATAAAAAAACTAGAAGCAGAGAGCTAAATGTCAAAAACAAAGATCCCAAAGTCAATGTCAATTAAATAAGGAAATGAGTTTTTTATGCTACTCATGGTTTATGCTACTCATGGAGTAACTAAGAAAATTGATTTTTAGTGGCATGTGATGAACTTAAAAGTTGTCACTAAAATAATGTTTTTTATGATAACTTTTAAATGTCATCACTAACTATAGTTGTCAACAACTTTTAGTAACAACATTTTAACTGTCACAAAATTTTAATTTTTTAGTAATAACATTCATTTGTCATCACAAAAGGTATCTAAAAATCGTAACTAAAAGTCAAATTTTATTTTATGAAATATGGAAGTTTAAAAATTTAAGATTTAGTGACGACAATTAGACTATGATCACTGAAAACCTTTTATGACAACCTCTACGCATCATTAAAACTAGAATTTTTGTGATGACATTATATATCGTTACTAAAAGTAAAGGTTTTTTTAAGTGTCAAAACCGTGTTAAAAAAGTCAAAATTTAGTTATGATAATTAGAATGTCGTTACTCAAACTTTTTTATGACAACTTTTATGCATCACTAAAACTAAAATTTTTGTGAAGACGTCATATATCTTCATTAAAAGTGAATATATTTTTTAAGTACTAAAATAATACCCAAAAAAAATAAAATTTAATGATAACGTTATAATGTCATCACTAAAAACTTCTTTGATATCCATATGTCATCCGTCTGTTTTTCGTAAAAATCTCGGTTGTTTTTCAGAAAGCTTATGGGGCTCTCTTCTTCTATTTTCTCCATTAACTCACCTCACGTTTCATTTCTTTACTACTCTACTCACTGAAAGCAAAGCTCCAGACAACATTTGTCGTCACTAAATGTATGTAAAAAAGGGAAACAACAAAATTTGCTCATCTCTCTCGTTTTTAGCATGCTTGTGAAGCTTCTGGAGGAGTGGCTTCTAGCTATTTCATTGTCTCTCTAGTCACCGGTATGGTCGTTCCATTGTTTTCGTTGAGCTAACTCTTATCTCCTTTCATATTTTTGATTTTGATTCACCAGATTTTGTTGTAGTTTCATAACCCCACTGAGTTCCCCGTTTCCCTTAGCTTAATTGGTGTTCTCTTCTTCAAACGTCCTTCCAATCGTTGATCTCTTCTCTTCTCGTGTCTAGCAGCAGCAATCATAGGTGAGAACTTCAAATCTAGCTGCTGAATTAGTGCTTTTCAGAATTAGTGCCTTTTATTGGGGATTTTCCCTAAAATCCCTACATGTCATTTTGCTGATCTCTTCCCTCTCTGTTGATAGCAAAAAAATCAGGTAATTAATTCAAGCCCTAAGCTCTGATAGTTGTCTTCTACTAGGATTTGGTCGCTGGGCCTTAAAATGTCGTTTAGTTTCTTCACTCCATTGATTGGTAATCTGCTGGAGTATAAGCTTACTGAATACCCTCCTAAAGATTAATTTATATGATTGGTCATCTTTGTTTTCAAGTAATATATAGCCATTGCTTTATTTTAGAAATGATTGATGTGGTAGCATTTTTATTTGTTCACTTGTTTCTTTTGTGATTTTTTTTTTATATTTCAATATTTTTTTCAAATTTGATGCCTTTGAATAATTATTTTTGTATTTACTAATGTATTGGATAGATTTGATGGCTTGTCCATAACTTTTACTCAGAGGTTTCTTTCTTCACCTCTTTTGTGTGATAACCTTACTTTCTTAGCCTCCCAGTGGGTTATAGCTTACAGATATCTTTAGGGAATTCTTTTGTTATTGAATATGCTAAACTGAGTTAAGCAAAACTATGATTATTTGTTCATATATGAATTTCATGAACTAATCAATTATGCTAGGTTTCAAAATAACTGTATAAACTATCTTGTGCTCTGTCTTTGCGCTTCTCTTCCTTTCTTATAACATTTCTTCTTTGATCCAAATGCTTTGTTTGTACTTTTAAAAGCAGTTGAAAATTATGGTAGTCCTTGATATTGATTTCTGAAAGTATATTGACTGCAAGCAGGTTTTTGGGCTATTGTAAAGAATTAAGAGCCAGATTATTGCTTTCAATTTTGGAAAAATGCAATTAGAAAAAGACCTTGTTTGTCATCAAATTAATGCTCATAATGACTCATTTTGGTTTTTATATCTTACCACATGAAGGCAATTTAGTTGGTGCTCTATAAATAATGAGCACACTTTGTTGTATATTCAGACTCCTCTAGCATTTATGTATCTGTCTTTTTCCTTTTTGGATTTTAGGTGTTAAACATACCCCTAACTTTTTTGTTAAGGTACTTGTAATGGGAGAATAAATTCCCTCTTCCATTTTGAAAAGTAGTGATTTATAAAGTTACATTTACATGATGATGATTTCTAGATTGGACTAAAGACAACTGAAAATGATTTTGATGGGTTCTAGCCAACTTCATTCGTTGAATCAATAATCTAGTTTGTGGTTAGATAACTTCTGCCTGGATCCTTCTTAGTGGCTATATTGTGGAGTGTGTTCAATGTGTATAATCGATTCTTACCCAACTTCTTTCCTATATATGACCTCCTTTATTAAAAGAACAAGAGAAAATAAATATTCGCATAACTTAAAGTTTTCAGTTCTTTCTCTTCAATCAGCTTCCATTTGTTAAATTTAATGCGAATATATATACAAAGCAGTTTAGGTATTGATTTTAAGTTGCAAATTTTTTATATTAGACTCTCAATTTAAGGTCCTGATCATTGAAATAAAATCAATTCATTGTTTCTGATGCAGGAGCATCCTTGTTGTGTATTGTTTTCTTGTGTTATGTTGTTGTCCTTGTTATTGTGACTAGTATTTCT